>OU696585.1:5615459-5682907 GCA_916048095.2 Sacculina carcini
CGCAAAAATGACGGAGTCAAAGCGGCTATGAAGCACCCATCCAACTTCAAGGTGCTCTTCTCGAGAAAGTCTGCTGGTCACACCAAGACTGTTGTTGTTGCCGTCTCTCCTGCCATCCGGGATACCGTGATGAAGTCAGGATATCTGTACCTGGGTGACCGTCGGTGTGTGGTGCACGACCGCTACTGGGTCACACGCTGTGCCAAGTGCCAGCGCCACGGCCACATGGCTGACAAGTGCCAGGCCCGCGAGAACACTTGTGGCTGGTGTGCTGGCAAACACGCCACCAAATCGTGTTCTCTGAAGGATGCGCGCAAATGCGCTAACTGTGTGCGAGCTGGTCGTAGCAACGCCAGCCACTCAACCTTCGACCCGGCGTGCCCGTGCCTAATCTCGGCGAGAACTCGGGTCTTCCATCGCACTCAGACCATCGATGACTGCCGTCCGGGAAACTAGACCCGACCAATGACCAGCCAGATCTTCCAGCCTCGTCCTCCTCCAGCGACAATGATTCTACTCGTCATCCTCATTCTCGTCTTACCGCTAAGTGTTCTTCACCTAAACCTAATTTTAATATGTCACCATCTGTTTCTGCTAATTGTAAATATGTAAGATGTGCTCTTTGGAATTTACGTTCTATTAGGTCTAAAATTTCTCTCTTTCTCTCTGTATTAGTTAATTATGACATTTTCTTTGTGAATGAGTCTTGGCTTTCTGTCTCTGAAATCTCTTCCTTTAATAGCTGTCTTCCTTCTAACTACTCCGCTTATCACCAGTCTCGCTCCATCAATAGTTCTAATTCCTCTAAGTCTGTTGGTGGTGGTGTTGCTATTATTATTAATTCTGATTGTATTCGTCTTATTCAATGTAAGCTAGATGTGTGTATAAATTCCTTCGAATATGTTTGCTGTAAGATCACTAGCCGTTACTCTCTCCCTGTCTGTATTATTTCAATCTATCGTGGTAACTATGTATCTAGTTCTGTTTTCTTAGATGAGTTTACTGTTCTCATTGATACGCTTATTTCTATGTTTTCTTCTAGGATTCTCTTTTGCGGCGATTTTAATCTTTGGCTAGATGCCCCTCATCTCAAATCGTGTTCTTCTTCGTTTCTTGAGTTAATATCTTCCTATGGTTTAGCGAATCATGTATGCGGTTCTACTCATGAACATGGTCACACCCTCGACATAGTGCTCTCATTCAGTGACTCCCCTATTTCTATCAAGGATTTGACTGTCTTCCCTATTGATTCCTCTGTTTCAGATCACTCCTTAATTGAATTTTCCGCGCTTATTCCTCTCAGCTTAAGATCGCATAAAACTGTCACGTTTCTAGATTATCTGACTGTTGACTACGACTCTCTATGTAACCAGATATTTTCTTCTTTCAATTATGATTCGTTTTGTTTCTTACCCCCTTATGATCTCTGTAAATATTTCAACTCCTGTCTTGAATTTCTTAGAGATCAGTTTGTTCCTGTTAAGAAGTTCCGTTCCTCTTCATCTCTTCATAGTCCCTGGTTCAATAGTGAAATTCGTAGCTCCAAAACTTCTCTTAGACGACTTGAGCGCCATTGGTTGCGTCTGAAAAATGATGCATCATGGCAATCTTATTGTGTTGCACGGCGTCACCACCATATCTTGTGTGAGTACGCCAAAAAATCCTATTATAATAATAAAATTTCCTCCTGTCTCAACAGTAAATCCCTCTGGAATATTTTCAATAAACTCTTAGGTAAATATAATACCCTTGTGTTTCCTGATAGTGACCCAACTCGCTTACCTTCCCTATTCTCTCATTTCTTTGAGAATAAAATTTCGAATATATGCTGTCGTTTCCCTCCTGCTACATTGTCTTATTCTCCCACCACCTCCGCCATTTTTCATTCTTTCCTTCCGATTTCCATCTCTGATTGCAGGCTACTACTGAGACGTGTGCACACTCGTTCTTCCTCCCTGGACCCTATTAACCTTGCTCGAATCCCCAACTGTATTGAGTTACTTCTTCCTTTCATCACCTATTTTATCAATTCGTCTTTCTCTCTCGGTGAATTCCTTGCGTCTAAAAGCGCAAGTATTCTCCCTATCCTGAAAAAACCTAACCTTGATCCCAATTGTTTGTCTAACTATCGTCCTATCTCTAGAATTCCTTGGCTATCCAAATCGCTTGAAATGGCCGCTTATGTCCAGATTTCGGACTACCTTGAGCGCCATGATCTATTTCTCCCTGAACAATCAGGCTTCCGTAGTTTTCACTCAACAGAAACCTCGCTTCTCTTCCTCTATGACTCTATTCTTAAATCTACTCTTGCTTTTAAGGATGTTCTTCTCATTCAACTGGACTTCTCTGCGGCTTTTGACACTGTTGATCATCTAATTCTACTCAATACTCTATCCAACCTAGGTATTTGTGGCGCTGCACTATCATTCTTCCGCTCTTATCTTCTTTCACGATCTCAGCTTGTTTGTACCAGTGATTCTTGTAGTGAGTCTTTCCCACTCTCATACGGTGTCCCACAGGGGTCCGTCCTAGGCCCTCTCCTTTTTAATATTTACTTAACCTCCATTGGTGAAATCCTTCATCGTCATGATGTCACTTTCCAAATCTTTGCGGATGACATCCAAATTATTCTCTCGTCTGATACTATTTCGCAATCTTCTGTTTCCTCTCTCTTGGATGACATTGAAACCTGGTCTTTGTCCCACCATCTCAAGCTCAATCCGGATAAGACCAAATTTATCCTTTTTCAATCTTCTAGAAGTTATACTTGTCTATCTGTTCCTCTCACTAAATCTGTTCGTAGCTTAGGTGTCTTGCTAGATGATTCTCTTTCTTTTGAACCATACATCTCTGATATCATTAGGGTATGTAACTTTCACATTAGGCGAATCTATTCTATCCGTAGATATTTAACTGTCTCTGCTGCTTTCAAACTGGCTAATTCTTTCATTCTCAGTAGGATTCAATATTGTTGCTCGCTCTTTCTTTCTCTGAACCACCGCCAGCTTCGCAAACTTCAATCTGTTATTAGTAAAGCTTGTCGGCTAATCTACAATCTCCCTGCTGGCTCTCATGTCTCTCCCTATCTACAAAAATTGGGACTTCTTCCTATTAAGGCGCTTATTGACTACCGCATCTGTTTGATCATCCATTCCACTCTTATTCTCCGTAAGCCCTCGTACTTATTTGAACTTCTATCCTTCAAAAAATCTACTCGTACACTTAGGTCAACTGATGATTCTCGTCTCTTATTGGAACCTGCTTTTCCTTCTAGACATACTCACTATAATCGTTGTTTCTCTATCTTAGGACCCCGTATTTACAATAAGCTCTCCCCAACACTGCGTTCTATCACTTCTATTCCTCTTTTCAAGAAACACTCTAAGAAATTTTTTCTGTTGAAGTCCTATTATATCTTAGATAACATTGTGTACACTAGCGATGAATATAAGGTGTGATTTTCTCTCTGTTCTCTCCCTCTCCATCTTTTACCTTGTGAATGCATGCATTTGTGTTAGTGTGTGTGTTTGTGTGTGTGTGTGTGTGTGCGTGTGTGTGTGCAGCGCCTTAGAGACCCTCTAGGTGTAGGGCGCTATATAAATTTTTCCATAATGTAATGTAATGTGTGTGTTTCTCCCTTTCTGTCTGTGTGTGTGTGTTGCGTTCAGTTTTGCTTGCATTAATGTGTCTATTGTTTTGTGTGTTTTCAATCTGAGCTTATGTCCTTGTATGACTGATGTGTTGTCTAAATGTGTTATCTGGTGTGTAGTTTTAATATGCCATCTGTAAACGTGAATGTATTGTTTATTTTGTGCGTTAATGTACTTATCTATTGTTTATGTGCGTGTGTGTGAGTGTCCTTGTCCCCCTCTCTCTTTTTTTTTTTTTCTCTTTGTGCGCGCGTATGTGTTTCCTGTTCTTGTGTATGTTTGTTGTCCCATTCTATGTCCTGTCTGTGTATTGTTGTGTGTTTTTTTTTTGTTTTGTGTTTGTTTTTTGTTTTTTTCACTGTTTTCTTTCTGTCTGTGTGTATGTGTGTGTGTTGGTGTGTGTGATTGTGAATGTGTATGTACTTTGCTTGAGTGTGTGTGTGTGTGTGTTTGTGTGTGTGTGTGTGTGTGTGTGTGTGTGTGTGTGTGTGTGTGTGTGTGTGTGTGCAGCGCCTTAGAGACCCTCTAGGTGTAGGGCGCTAAATAAATATCTTAATGTAATGTAATGTAATGTGTGTGTGAGTGAGTGAGTGAGTGAGTGAGCGTGAAGTCTCAGTCTGTCTTCATTAATTTGATTCAACACTGTCAGCACATATGTGTCAGCTAATCTAAATGGTTATCGTGGATATCGTGACTGCATGTCAATTAGGATGTTGTATCCATCTGGAATTAAACATTGTAGCACTGTTTATGTGTGTGCTTGTGTGTGATGTGTGTGTGTGTGTGTTTGTGTGTGTGTGTGTGTGTGTGTGTGTGCGAGCAAGACAGTGTGTGTAGGTGTGTGTGTGTGTGTGTGTGTGTGTGTGTGCGAGCAAGACAGTGTGTGTAGGTGTGTGTGTGTGTGTGTGTGTGTGTGTGTGTGTGTGTGTGCGTGTGTGTGTGTGTGTGTGCGTGTGCGTGTGCGTGTGTGTGTGTGTGTGTGTGTGTGCGTGTCACTCGTGTAAACAGTAGCATACAGCACCTTGATTTAATTAGACTGTTGGTGAATACTTATATCACAACTCGTCAGAGACGACGATAATATCGAAAACTTGCAACACACCTCAGCAAGCATTGATTCAATACATCAATGTGAAAATTTCGTTAATGCTAGTGACTACCCTGATTTTGTAATCAACAATGTCGTGATGGCAATTGAGCTATCAGCTAATTAACCATCAACGGCGTCCGCATAGCTAATTCAGAAATTGTATAATTAACCGACAAGGTTTTGTGGTGTTTGTAAACTCGAGCAAAAATATTTTCGTGCACACTTGTGTGTGTGTGTGTGTGTGTGTGTGTGTGTGTGTGTGTGTGTGTGTGTGTGTGTGTGTGTGTGTGTTTGTGTGTGTGTACAGTGACCAAATAGTGCTAAATTTACACAAACATACACACATTCATACAACGATCATGTTGCACGAGCTTCACTGCCCGCAGCCATGTACGTTCACTCGCACACACCAGCATACAGACACACTCACACGATGCTAACGCCACGCAGGGCTTGCGTACACTCATGAATCGCGCACGTGCAAACGTCATAGGCGTGCTCACACTACATACACACTGGCGGATGAAGCAGTTTCAATACTGGTATTTCTCTGTTTCCATAGTTTTAAAGATCGTGGGATCCACGATGTATTCTTTTCCCCAACTTTCATATCAGTTTCCCTCATTTAGCACATCCACATCCGTAGCACGTTCATTACCCCCAAAAATGTGTAATTTACCCCAATTGGGGTAATTTACCCCTGTTCCCCGACCACTGGTCTAGATACACAACAATGGCAAGTGGCCTTACACTCTGTTCTTCTGCCCACCAACTGGCTGACCCTCAACAAAGATATAATATTTTCAGAGTACAGTCCGAATGCGGGCGATCTCAATAAATCCTCAACAGTGTACACGGGCAAGTATTAAATATGTGAAGTTTTTTCAAATAAATTGCGAAAAATTACATGCAAATGTTCAAAACTGTTCAAACAAGTAAATATGTATTTACCAAATAGGTTGGGTACAATTGTACTTTTTCTTCGGAATGCTTTGTTTAAAGTAATTACTAGCTCGAAGGATTTAGAATAAGAACCCAATAAATAAATATTAATTGCAGATTTTTCATATATATCAACAGTTTCGATCTTCACCAATAAAGTTTTAGGGGAACAATACTGTTGTAATATACAAATCTGGTGTTAAGCTTTAGTTTGTTTGAGCACACCATAAACATCAACCAAATGGCCATTTATACTCACTTTGGATACTGAACAGCTGCAAACAATTATTTGATATAGCGTAAAGTAAAGCAGAAACGTATAAACTGGTAGTAATATATAATATTAATTCATCATAGAAGAAAATAAGAGCCAGCAAAAATGACACTGATTATACTAAAACAATAAAAACTAGCGTGTATAACACAACAATAAATAACATCTTATATAATCAGTTGCATACTCAGAAATTAATATAAAAACATGTAAACATACTTGCAGAATTTTTCGAAAAAGAGATACGAACCGATGATATTGTTCTATGCTCTATTAGGAAACTATTGACTTGTTTCACTCTACATCCAGCTACCGTTTGTCATATTCAAACTTGCCACAGCGATATCATTTCCACAACGGTAATAGATTCTGTTATACACATATATTAGTTCAGGCTATGATACCGATTATGACAGCGATATTGAGGCTAGGATACCGTTTAAACACATTAGAGTTTAGACAGAAAGTTCAGACATTAGACAGAAAATGAATAGTTTGTTGTTTGAAATTAATACACAAGTATGAAATAGAAACAAATTAAAAAATAAATTATTAGTTTTACCATGACCTATATACAGGTGCAACCAAGTATTTCACAAATATATATATTTTCAGCACAAGTATTAGCACGGTGTATCAATTGGTATAAGACCAAGCCACCGACGAAAAAATAGTCGACCTCAAAGCAGTTATATTATTTTTTCCAAAAACACTAGAAAGCGTCAATCCCATTGTGTCACACTTTTTTCACTATTGAAAGATAACATGTCGATAACGCCTTATCTGTAAACTTTTTCTGACATTTCCAACACGTAGAGTCAAAATATTAGTTCAACTATTAATGTACATTAAAAAAAAACACACACACACATATATATGACGAACGATGAACACACATCTTTTTACACTAACTTCCAGCTGACCATCACGAGGAGACGATCAATGATTCGACTAATTGCTGATGCGTCTCGATGACGCCAGTGCACACCAGTGTAAAAAACTTGTTAAGTTTTACCTTTAGTGACATAATTTATTCAAGCTTCAAATACCGACATGCAAGTCATACCTCTTGTGAATATATCCAGTGGCGGTGTTAGGTAGAGGTCTTTTGGTAAAGTATCGCCCTGGAATCAACTTGGTATAACAATATACTATTGTATGACAGCGAATATTTCCAAGTTGAAATTAATAAGTATTTGAGAAGGGCAGTGATATAAGAACGCCTAGTGTTTTAACCCTATGAACTTACCGACAAAAACCGGGCCTTACGCTTACATAAACAAATCTCACATTTGTATACACTAGACTGTGATTCAGACGTCAAAATCTGGCGTGTGTGACAGTACAGCTCTCTTTGTGCAAGGGTATCCACGATTCTGTTTTGTGTCTATTCTGCTATCGACAATCAACTTTTTAAACTATGATCATACTTGTAGACTGTGAAGGATACCTGCATAAGGATGACCGTAAAGAAATTGGACGAGTAGTGTTTATGATAATTGTCCTATATCCACTCCAAGTGAAAATTCAACACCGAGAGACAAGAAAATTCTCTAGTTCTGACGCCGACACTTCACGATTTAAACTTACATCACGTGCTGGCAATATGCACGGCGCAACTACCTGATCCATAGCCGGGCATCCGACAACGTCTACGTCAACCTATTGTGTACAGGTATGAACACTACATGGCACACGTTACTTGATCCAAAGCCTGGCGTCTAACGGTATCTACGCTGTCTCGACAATGTCTTTCGACTTTCCAAATCTACTCAACAACAATCTGATTCATAGTGTCCACACTCAAATATTGAAAACATCTCGTTCGCCTATTTGTCTATGAACATACGCGCGACAAATACATGTGATGGCTACAAACTGTTTTTGTACATTGACATGATTTAGTTCAAGTTTATGCAATGATTATATATATATATATATATATATATATATATATATATATATATATATATATATATATATATATATATATATATATATATATATATATCATTGTAATAAGCTGAAAGTTTGCATGCAATGGTCAAACTCATAAAGTACTGAATAAAAAAAGTGAGCTCATAATACAATATAATAAATTCGTTATACAAATACCACTTTTAAAAGATTTGAATATAATTGAAAATGCAGTTGAAATACAAACTTAAATATATACACTAATTTAGAACTTTCACATCTACCTCTAACAACACCATGCATTTGATTTAGCGAACATAACAGCAGTGGTGCGATTCAAAAAGAACAAAAATATATCAGACCAAAAAAAAAACAAAACTACACGTCGACGCAATATGAGACAAGCGCAGAGCGCAATAAATAATCATTAGAATACACACACACACACACACACACACAATCAGTACAAAGATAACCAGGTAGATATAGAAAAACTGATTACAGTGCACAAAAATACCTGAGAACAAAAAACAAGTAAAAGATGAGTGTGCACATTGAGCGGCTAAATTTTAGCATAGGGTTTAAGACAATGTGGGATTTAAATATTTAGAGAACAAGTATGTGTACAGATATGAAGTGAAAGCGAAGAAAGATGGAGATAGAAGGATATGAGATGGAAGTGAATTATAGAAACATGGGACAACAAATGACCAGGGATTTTCACACACTTTTCGGAGATATTGCAGATGATGCGAAATACGGACGTAGGGATTGGAGACTTGATATATTAAACGTACGATATATTTAGACTGATCTTCACCGGACATACTTCACCTGTACATCAACCGGTATGACACCTCGCGATATCAATGTATCAAATCAACACGTGATGAAAACACTAACCAAAAAGTAATGTGCGAATGTTTATACCGAAAACTATGTTTGAAAATAGATATCGACGGACATTTAGCAACGAAACGTTCAAAATTTCTTCCATATACAAACGTCGATCAATTCCCATGTATAAGCTATGTGATGATGATGGAAATTTGATTACCGGGACATTTAATATTTTACTATTTACATTTTTCAAGTATGATTGAAAATTATTATATTATCGTCTCTGCCAAACATCGACTTGGCGATCCCGATATAATGAGTATCGTGACATAAAATAGAAATAAAGGAAAAAAGTTAGGTTGGGCATAGAATAAAGAATAAATATAATAAGAAAATAAGAATGAGAAATAAAAAAAAAATAAAAGTTGGGTATAGAATAAAGAATAAATATAATAAGAAAGGAAGAATAAGAAATAAAACTAAAAGTTGGGTTGGGTCGGGTTAGGAATAGAATAAAGAAAAAAAAAAGTTAGGTTAGGTATAGAATAAAGAATAAATATAATAAGAAAGGAAGAATAAGAAAGAAAAAAAGTTAGGTTGGGCATAGAATAAAGAATAAATATAATAAGAAAGGAAGAATAAGAATTATAACTAAAAGTTGGGTTGGGTCGGATTAGGTATAGAATAAAGAAGTTAGGTTAGGTATACACAAAGAAGTTGGGTTAGGTTAAAAAAAAAAACAAAGTTAGGTTAGGTTAAAAAAAAAAAGTTAGGTTAGGTTAAAAAAAAAAAGTTAGGTTAGGTTAAAAAAAAGAAGTTAGGTTAGGTTAAAAAACAGTTAGGTTAGGTCGGGTTGGGTTAGGTTGGAAAAAAGAAAAAAAAAATTGAAAAAAAATAATAATAATAATAATAAAAAAAAAAGAAAAAAAGTTAGGTTAGGTTAAAAAAAAAAGAAAAAAAAGTTAGGTTAAAAAAGTTAGGTTAAGTGTGACGTCAGAGGGGGGTGACGTCAGAGGGGGGTGACGTCAGAGGGGGGTGACGTCAGAGGGGGGAGGGGCAAGGGGGATAATGTAAACAAATGTAACAAAGTGGTTAAGCCTTCTACTGTGTCAACACAGACGACAAACGGCTCCTTCCAGTCCGGATACCGAAGCACTGGATAAGTCACCATCGCCGTCTTGACTTGGTCAAAACTGGCCTGGCAGTCGTCATCCCAACACCACGAACTCAGCTTCTTTGTGAGACCGTAAAGTGGTGCGCATATTCTCGCCATACCTTTTATAAAATATCTGTAATAATTCACGAATGCTAGAAAGCGCCGCAAAGCCTTCACTCCGGTCGGTGCGTCCCACTGTAAAATGAGGTCAACATGTGATTTCAACGGTCGGCAACCACTGGGTGATAGGTCATGCCCCACGAATTCTCCTTTAGTATGAACAAAACGACATTTATCGTGGCGAAGCTGCAAATTTGCTTTTTGATATGCCTCCAAGGTTAAAGGTTGAAGGTTAAATGCCTAGGTGGCAGCTGCTACACGGGAAGAAGCCAAAGCTTAAGAACACACAGGTGTGCCCCGTGCAGCTCGCTGCCACCGCAGAACCGACCCTCTCCACGCTATGGCGCCACAAGGACATAAGACGTATTAGAGAGGGCCACCTCCCCAGAATGCAGAACGCTGCACGACAGCACGCTGTCGAACTCGGAGGTGTAGGCCCCGTCTTTCGCCATAGCCCACTCATAGATTGAGTCGGGTAAGCCCTCATAAAACTTGACGCGGAACGCCAAGCACTCGGGTGTTAACCCTACACGGCGACCTAGACGCTCTAGGTCGTCCACAAAGGCGTCCACTGACTCGCCAGATCGAAGCTGACGAGTCGAGAAACGCCTCCACGCCTCTTGGCGAGGCACGCCAAACTCGGCGACCAGCGTGGCTTTCACCACGGCCCACTGTGAGGCGTCGCCCACGAGCATGCGCCGGTAAAGCCGGCGCGCGCTCCCATCCAGCATATGGTCGACCATTTCGCAAGGGTCGACCTGCTGGACACGGCATAGCCGCTCAAAGTCGGCCAGCCACTCAGTGACGTCAAGGGTGACGTCACCACCGAAACGCGGTAGAGCCCGCCCTATCCTGTCAAGGATCGGCCCTCGGGCCTGCATTAAGATGTTGGCCAACTGGCCAACATCTACCACGGGTCCCGCGGCCCGCTGCTCGGGTCTCTGACCCTCCTGACCGAAGTCATCGGATTCACTACCGGAACCCCCTTCGACAAACTCACGTTTGCCCCCGCCAACGGCCTCAGCCATAAAGCCGAAATAGCTTGTAATCAAGCAAAAGAAACAACGGGGCAAAGCCCTCTCACCTTCGCGCAGGTAAACCGCGCACAACGACGAGAATTCGTCCACTCGAGCAGAAATATTCTCGAACACACGGCAACGATGCTTACAACGCACAGGCCACCAACCGAATGACGCTCGACCGCTCGCAAAGCCAGCTTCACACACGCCAGCTGATACACGCCTCCGGCACTAGGCTCAAATCGCGGCCAATCAGCGCGCAGCAACGTGCGACGTCATACCTCGCACCAGTCGACTCAAGTGAGCCGCTATGACGTCACACCGCACGCCACTCGACAACAACGCCACAAATACCATGGTTAAAAAATCAGTTTTAGTTAAGTGGTTTAACCAGCCGCTTATACCAGCAGGCTACTTGCTATACAAAAAAGTATTTCAACGCACATCAATCAAATCTATCTTCCATAGAGACTGTACTAGAAAGTATTGTTTTATTAAAAAAGCGTTAGTTTAAATAAACGTTTGTCAAAAAACAATTGTGGCGTACCCCTTGTGCGTTGAATAAAAAACACCAGACTTGGTACACAACTTGGTATTGTTTCGTGATCGTTCTTGTTGTTGTTGTTGTTAGTCCAAACTGAAATTAAACAAAAGGTGGAACCTCGATTAAGCCCAGCCAAATCTCAAATTAAGCCCATATACTAACCAAATAAGTAAATATCCACAAACGAGACAAATCAGATAACAAACGAGACAAATCACACACATAACATCAAACGACTCACGATTTCTGGCGTTCTCTAGGATGTCAATATCCCACAAATTCTCTATGATCTCCAATATCTCACAAATTCTCTACGATCTCCAATATCCCACAAATTCTCTAGGATCTCCAATATCTCACAAATTCTCGAAGGTATAACTCTCAGGTGTTAGCTCTCCACGGTTCAAACAGTGAAAAGGAAGACGCCAAGCGGCGCTGCCGTTGGTGTATACAATCTCAACGTAGCAACAATGCCGTTGGTATATATAAACAACAATAAACGTAGAGCTAAATTTTAACGAAAATTAAGATGATACATAATTTCTGTGGGTGTAACGCCCCGCCCGCCGTGCGAGCAGCACTTCCATTATCGTTACACCCTTAGGTTTCGATGCAACTCACGAATATATAAACGCACAATACAAAATACACTCGCAAACCCAACCAAAGCATAGTACACTCGTGTAGTGTACCGAGAAGGACGAACAATATCAATGCACAACATTTCCCGCGAACAAGATTAAACGACCAGATAGTACATTGTTCGCGGTTCCAGTGCCACAACAACATGCTGGTACACGTCCAGCAGAACAACAACTCCCCGGTGCGCCAAAATCATCACAACAATTATCCGGTGACACAGCAACGCCACAACACATTCATTCTCGATCAGGCCAACGCATCAGGCCACCTGTTCGTTTCTCGCCCTGATCTGATGAGGGGGCTCCTGTGGCGTACACACTTGTTCACACACACATGTTTCTTTTGTATTGATTGTCGCTGTATTATTTTAGTTTATGCGTTGCATGTTTATGTTGTGCGTATTAAGCATGCGTTATGTGTGTGTGCGTATCTTTGCGTTATATGCGTTGCGTGTTTGTTTCATTGCATAAATTAATTTCATTGTATAAATTTACACACTTCGCAATATGCTTGTATGTATGTTCGCACCGTGCACACCACCGGATGTGTTATTTTCGTCGCCTATTTGCGCCGTGTGTTTATGTCGCCGTCTGGCTATGTCATCGCCGTCTGGCTATGTCGTGTTTGTGTCGCGCTGTATATCCGCGCCGCCTGTGTGCTTGTGTCTGTCTGTCTGATCCGCCTGTGTGCGCTGCCCATTCTCCACGCAAGCCGGCGGAATTGCTACTGTGTGTTCACACCACCCACGACGATGGTAGTCCAGCTATTTCCCGCGACAATTCACACGACTGTTTGCTCAGACGTCGCACGGCACGTTCCAGACGGTCACGTGACCGGTGTCCTACATGGAGTGAAGGGATTCCGGCTGGTGCTAGACATAGGTGGATTCCGGCTGGTGTTGGACAAGTCAGTCGAGAATAGTGCGTGCTGTCACACAGTGCTAGAGTTGTTCGCTCGCTTCATTGTGTTCCCGCGACTTAGTCGTACTCCCCGCGTATTCGTGTCCAGCCGCTGCGGGTATCGTATCTTATTGTATTGTTTCGTAATTGTAATTATGTATTAATGTTATGTAAATGTGTGAATGTAATATATAGCTGATTTACTAATTGTTTTCTATGCATGTGTAGCGACCCAGTCCATAACTGTTGCGTCGTACTAATACCGCTAGATGGCGCCATGTGTACACATTCACTGTTTGTATGCGCGATTTTCGACCTTATAGACTGTGACTGTGCGATAGCGTAACATAAGTACGTCTGATAGCACGATATACAGCAAATGTTTTTCATGATTATATATTAATTATACAATTGATTGCCACACGTTGTACTATTTTACATTGCTATATATGTACGCTTCAAATCCTGGTCGCTGCGCTACGTGTAATATTTATATGTGTGTAAACTTGTGCATTTACTATGTGAGCATTATGCCCTGCATTAGACCGTTTCAAGTTAAGCACCATTATGGGGTAAATTTCGATGCCTTGCTTTGTCAAGTCAGTCGAACTTTGTGAAGTGAATACAGTGCTACGTGTTACAGTGAAAGTGTTGTGCTATCCCTCTCCTTTCGTTGGGTAATAGGTGGTAGTTTACGCTGGTAGCTCCGGTATTACCAGTATTGCATTCCACGGACCCGTCTCTTCCTTCTTTCTTGCCACTCTCCCCTTGGCTCAGGCCTCTCACCCACTGGAGGTGAGAGTGCTCGCTCCGGGTGCAGTACGATCCCGGAGCACACCGGTCCTGATTGAGCCCAGGCCTAAACAGGCTAGCAGAGGCGTGGGTTGCCCTGCTTCAAGAAGGGAAATTGCCGGGTCGCGTGTCGGTGAACACAGGCCACATTTGGCCCAATAGAATTGGACCCAAATCCAAAATTCTACACTGGTGACCCCGACAACCGGCATGCTAGAACCCGGAGGCACGACACCACAGGCACAGTCGCCCGACGGTAATGTGGATCTCACAACCACAGCCAAGCCGTGGACGACATTCCGCCTACCACCGTTCTGCGCTGACGAGCCCGAATTGTGGCTCACACAAGTGGAGTTCGCGTTCGACGTATCCGGTATCGACGATGGCCGCAGCCGTCTCAAAATGCTCGCGGCGAACCTTCCGATGCCGGTCGCGGTCCAAGTAAAGGACATCATCAGCCGACAGACTGCGACATTCACCGAACTCTGCGAAGCACTCCGTTCACGACTGGCTACCTCTCGCGCATCCAAACTCGAAGCACTGCTGCGCCATCAACAGTTAGGTGATCAGCGACCATCGCAACTGTTGCGCAACATGCGCAACGAAGTGACAGCGGTAGGAGATCCTGGAGACACCGGACTTCTGCGAACGCTATTTCTCCAGCGATTGCCACAAACAATCCGCACCGCACTGTCTCTCCTTCCAGAGAACAGTGACTTGGACGTGTTGGCTACCGCCGCTGATCGCTTTGCTCAAGCAACTGCCAATCAATCGGCTACAGTCTGGCCAGAAGTGGCGGCGATTCGGCAAGTAGAGCACGCTGCATCAGCTCCTACAGCACCAACCGTGTCCCACACGGAATTTTCTCAGCTGATGGGGAAAATGACGGAGCTCATCAGCGAACTGCAGCTCTCAAGGAGTCACGCAGCCGAAAGTCGCTCTCGCCCGCCACAGCGGAACCGCTCGCTGTCTCGTCGCAACTCCAGACCGAGCCAAAACCAGGTGCGCAGTGACGAAAATCGTGTTTGTCGCTTCCACCGCAGATTTGGCTCATCAGCTTACAGATGCGAGCTTCCGTGTACTTGGACTGCTACAGCCAACTCGGAAAACTGATGAGCCTGCGGCGCAGCGCACCAGCGTCGACGGGCGAAATTCACAAACCGGTGCCTCTCTTCTTTGTACAAGACAGCATGAATAGACGACGCTTCTTAGTGGACACCGGTGCCCAGGTGAGTGTTCTGCCTGTGTCAAGCTTGCCAGAACCTCCGCCGCAACAGTCTTCCAAGCTGTTAACGGCAAACGGTTCGCTCGTAAATGTCTATGGCACTCATGAGCTTACATTGACACTCACTCATGGCCCTCCGTTGCGCTGGAAATTTGTAGTCGCTGACACGACACTTCACATAATCGGCGCTGATTTGCTTGCACATTACCGTCTCATTGTCGATGTGCATCGCATGATGTTAAGCGATATTTCGGGACGTGTCCGCGCCCGAGGTACTGTGAATACCCTGACATCTCCTCGGCTACAGTGCCTTGTAGAAATTTCACCGGCGTTTCAGTCGTTACTCGCCGAATTTCCAGGTGTGGTGCGTCCGCCCGATCAGCCATTTCCGCTGCGTCATTCGGTAACGCACCATATCCAAACACACGGTCCGCCGAAATTCGCTAGACCACGCCGCTTGCCTCCCGACCGACTGAATGTGGCAAAGCAATCATTTTCCGATATGCAAAGGCTCGGAATCATGAGGCCATCGAGCAGCAGCTGGGCTGCACCACTGCATATGGTGCGCAAGAAACAGCCTGGCGAGTGGCGTCCGTGCGGGGACTACCGCGCCCTGAACGCGTGTACCGTACCGGACAAATATCCGATCCCGCACATTCAAGACTTCGTGACGAATCTGGCGGGTTGTCGTGTATTCACCACCTTGGATCTTGTGAGGGCGTACAATCAGATCCCAGTAGAGCCGAACGACGTCCACAAAACTGCAATTACTACACCGTTCGGGCTCTTCGAGGCTACGCGAATGCCGTTTGGTCTCCGCAACGCGGCCCAAACAATGCAACGCTTCGTTGATCAAATACTGGCAGGGCTCAACAATGTGTACGCGTACATAGATGATATTCTCATCGCCAGTTCCAACATGGCAGAACATGAAGTTCACGTACGCGCAGTCTTACGCCGCCTACAAAAATATGGAGTTATCATCAACCCAAATAAGTGCGTGTATGAGCAAGCCGAAGTATCGTTCCTGGGTCATCGTCTCACCGCCAATGGTATCTCCCCGTTGCCAGACAAAATAGACGCCATCATGTCATTTCCCAAGCCAGAAACACAGGCTCAGCTTCGTCGATTTCTCGGAATGACAGCGTTCTACAACCGCTTCTTGCCCGCTGCAGCAGAGCAACTGCAGCCGCTGCACAAACTAGTGGTGCCAGCCGGTAAGCGTTCTCGCCGACCCGTAAATTGGACTGGCGATGCACAAGACGCTTTCCAAAACATCAAAGAGAAACTGGCTGCTGCCGTCATGCTGACGCACCCAGTTCGCGACGCTCCAATCAGCCTACAGGTGGATGCGTCCGACAAAGCTATCGGAGCAGTCCTGCAGCAATATGCACACGACGACTGGAAGCCACTGGCATTCTTTTCAAAAGCGTTGCGTCCAACCGAGTGCCGCTACAGCACGTTTGGTCGTGAGCTCTTGGCAATCTACTTGGCCATCCGAAGATTTAGGCACGCAGTGGAGGGCCGACCATTGATTATTTTCACAGACCATCGCCCACTCGTCACCGCTGTGAACTCTCATTCGGACCGCTATTCTCCACGAGAAATTCGTCATCTTGAGTTCATAACCCAGTTCACGACGGATATCAGACACGTGGCGGGCTCCGACAACGTTGTAGCTGATGCTTTATCGCGCACAATCAGCGTTCTGTGTCATCCAAAACCACCACTTCACGATTTCGATGCGTTAGCAGCCGCACAGCAAGCCGATGTCGCCTTGCAGCGGTTAGAAGACACGGAACATTCGCTACGGCTACGCAGAATCAAACTCGCAAGCGGTGCACTCTTGCTATGTGATGAATCGACAGGCCGCCCTCGTCCAATCATACCGACAAGCTTCCGCAGACATTACTTTTCTCTGTGGCACAATATGTCGCATCCGGGTGTTCACGCCACACAAAAACTGATCACATCTCGCTGTGTTTGGCCAAATATGAAGCGTGACATTCAACAGTGGACACGCTCATGTTTATCATGTCAACGCGCCAAGGTCCACAGACACACACGAGCTCCAATCGGCACCTTTGACGTGCCCAGCGACCGATTCCGACATGTGCACGTCGACTTGGTTGGTCCGCTGCCTGCATCCAACGGAATGACGTACGTACTCACATGCATCTGTCGCTTCACAAGGTGGGCAGAAGTGATACCCATTGCTGACATGCGAGCCGAAACAGTATGTCGTGCATTTTTGCTTGGCTGGTTAGCGCGATTTGGTGTCCCTGAAATTGTGACAACAGACAGAGGTACGCAATTCACCGGCACTCGCTGGCAGCAACTGTGTGAAGTCATGGGCTTCAAACACAAAACTACATGCAGCTACCATCCGGCAAGCAATGGCCTTGTTGAGCGTCTGCATCGCCAACTTAAGGCATCACTGCGAGCGCACATGTCAGTCAATTGGACGGACACTCTGCCAATTGTTCTTCTTGGTTTACGAACGGCCGTCAAAGCAGACCTGCAAGTGTCATCCGCCGAACTAGTATACGGCACGCCGCTACGCATTCCATGCGAAATGATTGTGCCTCGTACAGGACGCGCCCAACAGCCGCAAACATCGCTCGCGTATGCAGACACATTGAGGCGATCCATGGCCCATATCAGACCAACGCCACCGCGTCACACGTCTGCCAGATCCCACGTGCCATCCGCCCTTGTATCGTGCAGCCATGTATTTGTCCGCCATGAAGCGCGTCATACTCCGCTTGATTGTCCCTACGACGGTCCTTTTCGTATTGTCAGCCGGACGGATAAGACAATTACAATCCAGCGCCGTTCGAAAACAGACACAGTCTCCATCGATCGAGTCATCCCGGCCGTTGTTGGAAACGTCGAACCATGCACGTCACACACCAGTGATCCGAAATCAGCAACTAAACTGTTCCTTTCACAGCCATGCACGGGACTAGATCCTTTGCTGAAGATGCGCGGGACAAAAACGGTCAGTAGTGCAACGACAACACGGCCGCAAATCATCAGATCATCACAAGTGTCACCACAATCTAAACGACCACAGGATCAACAACAAACACAACCTTCACAACAACGAAACAGGCAAACACATAAACGACAGTTATCACCACCAACTGAATCCACACAACCATCATCCATTTTGCAGACTCGTGTAGGACGAATTGTGCGAACTCCCAAACGGTATCGAGTCTCCTTCCTAGTCAACTCTGACGGGGGGGTAGTGTAGCGACCCAGTCCATAACTGTTGCGTCGTACTAATACCGCTAGATGGCGCCATGTGTACACATTCACTGTTTGTATGCGCGATTTTCGACCTTATAGACTGTGACTGTGCGATAGCGTAACATAAGTACGTCTGATAGCACGATATACAGCAAATGTTTTTCATGATTATATATTAATTATACAATTGATTGCCACACGTTGTACTATTTTACATTGCTATATATGTACGCTTCAAATCCTGGTCGCTGCGCTACGTGTAATATTTATATGTGTGTAAACTTGTGCATTTACTATGTGAACATTATGCCCTGCATTAGACCGTTTCAAGATGCCTTGCTTTGTCAAGTCAGTCGAACTTTGTGAAGTGAATACAGTGCTACGTGTTACAGTGAAAGTGTTGTGCTATCCCTCTCCTTTCGTTGGGTAATAGGTGGTAGTTTACGCTGGTAGCTCCGGTATTACCAGTATTGCATTCCACGGACCCGTCTCTTCCTTCTTCCTTGCCACTCTCCCCTTGGCTCAGGCCTCTCACCCACTGGAGGTGAGAGTGCTCGCTCCGGGTGCAGTACCATCCCGGAGCACACCGGTCCTGATTGAGCCCAGGCCTAAACAGGCTAGCAGAGGCGTGGGTTGCCCTGCTTCAAGAAGGGAAATTGCCGGGTCGCGTGTCGGTGAACACAGGCCACATTTGGCCCAATAGAATTGGACCCAAATCCAAAATTCTACACATGCTTAACCGTACTTAACAAGTGTAGTTAACAAGTGGTGACCCCGACGTCATAGAATTGTATATTATTATATGCGGACACCGTGTTCAACAAGTGGTGAACTCGCTAACAACTAACCACTAACAGTGGTTGTAGTAACAGCTACTTCACGCATTAACCAACTCTTACAGGTTTTACAGGTACACTTGCATCTAACATCATGAGTCTTGATCTTCGATCTCGATCTTGGTCTTGATTTTTGCGCGTCTTGCCTTGTATCGCGTATTGCCTTGTGTTGCGTCTTGGCTTATCTTGCGCGTATTGCCTTGTGTTGCGTCTTGGCTTATCTTGCGCGTATTGCCTTGTGTTGCGTCTTGGCTTATCTTGCGCGTATTGCCTTGTGTTGCGTCTTGGCTTATCTTGCGCGTCTTGGCCTACATCGCGTCTGGGCTTACATCGTGTATTGGCTTATCTTGCATCTTGGTTTTTATTGAATCTTGTGTTATATATCTTGTATAATCTTGTATTATACCGTGTGTTCTTGCATTCGAGCGTACTACTTACTTGCGAACGGCATATCGTTTTGGTACACATCTGCGCTTAACCTACTGCGTTTTTTCGATTCTGGTTGAATTAGCCTGGAGATGGACAGTCAGTCTAAATCTTCAAAGAAGCACGCCAGCAAAGGCGACAATCAGTCAGCCAGCGACACTCAGTCTACCAGCCAAGTCATATCTACCAGCGAATCTGCCGCCGCTCGTCAGTCTACAGGTGACAAACAAACCCAACAGACAGCCGTTATGGGCCCGCCTCCTGCTTTTGTAGAAGAACACCCACACATATGGGTTATTCAGCCGGATCTGTATTTCGCTAGGGCTCAAATAACAGACGACATGCTTCGTTTTCAAACTGCAGCGTCTCTTCTGCCTCCCCATCATGTGATGGAATTTATCGACATGATTCGACAGCCGCCAGCCGATGCTTACACGCAGCTTTGTCAGGCTCTGCAGGCTCGCTTAGGCAAGACGACTGAACAAAAACTACGCTCAGTGCTGGAATCACAAGAGCTCGGAGACCGTCGTCCCAGCCAGTATCTACGGCATCTCCAAGAATTGACACGACCGTATGTCAAAGACGGGGAGTCACCTTTGCTGAGGCAAATATTTTTGAAGGGCATGCCTGAGGACGTAATGCTTTTCTTGCAGTTTTTTCCCGACGACACTCTGCTTGACACACTGGCAGGTACGGCAGATATAATTATTTCTGCCATGCCACGCGCCAAGGCAGCAATAAACAGGGTACAGTGTTATGAAGCCACCGCTGATACTACCTGCACTTAAGCTCAGCAAAACATGGAAGAGCTAAAGACAATCAAACAGCAGCTAAATGAAATTCAGCGAATGCTCAGCAGATTGTCAACCGAACAGCGAACGTCGCGTAGTCGCGCAAATTCTTCAGAGCGGCAATCACGCATCCAACGCACCAAATCTCCGCGAAAATCTGCCGCATCCGGATAACACTCAACAGGTGAGCACAGTGCACCACCAGACAAGAAATACTGCTGGTATCACTGGAAATTCGGTGAAAAGCTCAGACCTGTGTGAAACCGTGCTCGCATCATTTAAACTGAACGGAGGGCGTGAAAGATCGCCTATTTCACCCCTCACATCATCCATCCATGGCGACAATTCTTTACCATTTTATATCCGCGATCCAACAACAGGCTGCAATTTTCTCATCGACACTGGCGCTCAATATAGTTTATTGCCCGCCAAATGCAAACTGGTGCGTAGCTCCACTGCTTCACAGCCAGTGAAATCTCCCTTGGTGCTACAATCTGTGAATTCATCGCAAATCAACACCTACGGAAGCATTTCTACCTGCGTGTCTTTAGGTCTCAGACGCAATTCTCACTGGACCTTCATAATTGCCGATATTGACACAGCCATCATTGGTATCGACTTCCTCTCTCACCACAATATCAACGTTATCCCGCGTGAGCGTCAAATTGTGGACGGCGAAACCGGTTTGAAAGCCACAGGCATAACTCGCCGGAGCTCGCTCAATATTTCAGTGTGCGCTCCTCAGCACGACAAAGTGTATGTAGATTTACTGTCAAAGTACCCTGGGTTGTTGTCTCCAATGGTATTTACTAGTACATCTAATCATGGCGTTTTTCATCGCATTCAAACACGAGGAAAGCCTGTTTTTTGCCGCCCGCGAAAGCTTGATGCGGCCAGGCTCAAGATAGCCAAAGATGAGTTCCAACGCATGCTCGATCAAGGTATAATACGCCCTAGCCAGAGTCCGTACGCGTCTGCCCTACACTTGGTGCCAAAAGCGCGAGATGGCGAATGGAGGCCATGCGGAGACTACAGAGCTCTCAATAATATCACAGTACCCGATAGATACCCAATTCCCTATTTACAAGATCTTACAGCAGCTCTGCACGGAACCAACATATTCACCAAAATAGATCTGGTGAAAGCATTCTTTCAAGTGCCTGTAAATCCACAAGATATTTCAAAGACTGCCATTTGTACACCCTTTGGATCCTTTGGAATGCTGCGAATGTTTTTTGGCTTGCGTAACAGCGCGCAAGCCATGCAGCGTCTGCTGGATACAATTTTTCGCGGACTTGATTTCATATTCGTCTACATTGACGATATTTTGATTGCTAGCAAATCAAAAACCGAGCATTTGAGACATTTAGATATAGTTTTTGATCGGTTACATGCACATGATATTAAGATTAATATCAAGAAATGTGTTTTTGGCAAGCGCGAAATAACGTTTTTAGGTCACAGAATCACCGAACGCGGCATCTCACCGTATGACGGTGCAACGAAGGCTATCACCGAATACCCACGTCCTGTTTCGCACCAACAATTGCGCAGGTATTTAGGCATGGTGAATTTTTATCATCGTTTCTTGCTGAACGCCGCGACTCTTCTCGCGCCCCTCCATCGTTTGCTGACAAATAACGCCAAGCGCTCCAAGGTGCCTGTCGTGTGGACAGATGAGGCAGAGCAAGCATTTGATGAGAATAAAGCCGCTCTCAGCTCAGCTACTATCCTTTGCCATCAGAACGAATCAGCTCAACTTAGGTTATTCACTGACGCCAGCAATTCAAGTATAGGTGCTGTACTACAACAAATGAGTGACGGTGTCTGGCAGCCATTGGCCTTTTGGTCTAAGCAGCTCAACTCCGCTCAAACAATGTATAGCGCTTTTGGTCGCGAGGTAATTGCTGTTTACTTATCGGTGCGTCATTTTCGTCCATACTTGGATGGTCGTGAATTTATCATCTTCACCGATCACAAACCTATTGTGCACGCTATTAGAGCACCCACAGCTAATCATTCACCACGTGAGCAGCGTCATTTGGATTTTATTCCGCAATTTACATCAGATGTGCGTCACATCAGTGGTAAAGACAATGTTGTCTCAGACGCTCTGTCTAGAATATGTTCTTGCAGTGATCTACCAAGTGTTAATATCAGAGAAATGGCAGAAGCACAGCAAGCCCAGTCCGATTTAATCGATTCAGCGAGTAGTTTAAAGTTGCAGTGGATTGAATTTCTCGCCATTTCCGACCGCAAACTCCTGTGCGACACGTCCTTAGACAAGCCAAGCCCCTTTGTGCCCGAAGCGATGCGTAGGCGTGTTTTCCAGTCACTTCACAATATGTCTCACCCGGGTCGAACCGCCACGCTCAAGCTTATAGCTGAACGGTTTGTTTGGCCACACATGCGCAGAGACGTCGCTAGTTGGACACGCACTTGTTTACAGTGTCAACAATCGAAGGTCTCACGACACAATTCGTCACCTGCTGCCCAGTTTCAACCACCATCACAGAGATTCGAACACATCCATGTAGATATAGTAGGTCCGCTACCGTACTCGCACAATTGCCAGTATATTCTGACAATTGTTGATCGGTTTACTAGATGGCCTGAGGCATGTCCGATACCTGATGTATCAGCTGAAACTATTGCTCGATATTTCGTATCCACGTGGATATCCCGTCTCGGTGTGCCAGCTACTATAGTGTCTGACAGAGGTAGTCAGTTCACTTCAAACTTGTGGCGACAAATTAATAATCGTTTAGGGGCTCATATCCGTTTCACTACTGCTTACCATCCTGCGGCGAACGGAATGGTCGAGAGACTGCACCGACAATTGAAAAGCGCTTTACGAGGGTGCATAAATTGGGTGGACAGATTATCAATTGGTCTATTAGGCATCAGAGCCTGTATTAAAGAACCACTCAATTGTTCCTGTGCTGAACTTGTTTACGGTGCCAAACTTCATCTTCCTAGCGAATTTTTCCACACAAATACTAACAAAACCGACGCGTGTGAGCTTGCAAAACAGCTCTCTCAGCATATCAGCTCCGTGAGACCACAGCAGCCGATACCTGTCGACAAAGCAGTCTTCAAGCTGCCTGCGCTGGATTCGGCCGATTTCGTGTTTGTGCGGCACGACGGTCATCGCCGTCCATTGCAGCCGGTGTACGACGGGCCGTACAAGGTGCACAACAGAACACCGGAGACGTACACCATTGAACGCAATGGCTCAGATGTCCTCAACATTGACCGACTGCGACCAGCCTTCATTGACAACAATATACAGCCAACGCCGGAGACAGATAGTACATTGTTCGCGGATCCAGTGCCACAACAACATGCTGGTACACGTCCAGCAGAACAACAACTCCCCGGTGCGCCAACATCATCACAACAATTATCCGGTGACACAGCAACGCCACAACACATTCATTCTCGATCAGGCCAACGCATCAGGCCACCTGTTCGTATCTCGCCCTGATCTGAGGAGGGGGCTCCTGTGGCGTACACACTTGTTCACACACACATGTTTCTTTTGTATTGATTGTCGCTGTATTATTTTAGTTTATGCGTTGCATGTTTATGTTGTGCGTATTAAGTATGCGTTATGTGTGTGTGCGTATCTTTGCGTTATATGCGTTGCGTGTTTGTTTCATTGCATAAATTCATTTCATTGTATATATTTACACACTTCGCAATATGCTTGTATGTATGTTCGCACCGTGCACACCACCGGATGTGTTATATTTGTCGCCTATTTGCGCCGTGTGATTACGTCGCCGCCTGGCTATGTCATCGCCGTCTGGCTATGTCGTGTTTGTGTCGCGCTGTATATCCGCGCCGCCTGTGTGCTTGTGTCTGTCTGTCTGATCCGCCTGTGTGCGCTGCCCATTCTCCACACAAGCCGGCGGAATTGCTACTGTGTGTTCACACCACCCACGACGATGGTAGTCCAGCTATTTCCCGCGACAATTCACACGACTGTTTGCTCAGACGTCGCACGGCACGTTCCAGACGGTCACGTGACCGGTGTCCTACATGGAGTGAAGGGATTCCGGCTGGTGCTAGACATAGGTGGATTCCGGCTGGTGTTGGACAAGTCAGTCGAGAATAGTGCGTGCTGTCACACAGTGCTAGAGTTGTTCGCTCGCTTCATTGTGTTCCCGCTACTTAGTCGTACTCCCCGCGTATTCGTGTCCAGCCGCTGCGGGTATCGTATCTTATTGTATTGTTTCGTAATTGTAATTATGTATTAATGTTATGTAAATGTGTGAATGTAATATATAGCTGATTTACTAATTGTTTTCTATGCATGTTTAACCGTACTTAACAAGTTTAGTTAACAAGGTGCGAAAACATTCAATGAACATTCAGCATATGCACATGTTCACTGGGCGTAGTATCAAGTTGACAAATTGGCATGTCAAGTCATACATTGTATAACATGCGCGCGCAAACACAAACATACAGACACGAAGTTCAACACACATCGATTAGTGAATGAAACAATGTGACGACAAGCGAATATAGCCACCTATCGGCATAAACCTGCTAAGTAGTCGACTATAGATGGCGCTCTTTAATCGCACACAATTCGACCGTCCAAATTACATCATACATGCAAGCACCAGATATCAGCAGGCTTACATAACAATCATACAATACAGGTAGGCGCGCAGACATGCACATATATTCATTTTAAAAGCACGCACGCGAGACGCCTCACAGTTTCGACCACCGACCAATCAATTGGAATCGGACAATACAACACAGGTTAAAATTCAGGTAGGCAATAACGATGAATGACGCTAGCGCACAGACAAATGTACATAAACTCATACAAAACAGTGGTTTCAATGGCAACTCATATTCATACAGCACCTTCTAATATACACAATTTCGTAATTGGCCTCCGATAAGTACCCGCAGCTGTCCTCACCATAACAGATCGAACCAAGTCATCGGAGCCCTTATCCACAGATACCACCAGACCTGGAGGCCACTTATTTATTCCGCAGGTATGCTGTCCAGCTCATTAGAATTGGATACGAACTTGGTGAGCCGGAACCCTCTGGTCGCCAAACATCCACGAGTTCTTTAACAAACGGTAAAGCCGAATGCACGGATTCGACAGCTTTATGATAATCATCAACGTAGAAGTTTCTCAAGATTGTGTCCAATACATGATGAGGGTATTTACCACTGAACTCTGTCGATATCTGCCGGAGAGCATAGTTGACTACGCTTGGGCTCCATGTCCCGCCAAAAAGATGTGAAGTCATCCGCAATTCTACAATCGAGCTAATGGTATCGTTCCCTTGGAACCATAAAAACCTGAGAACATCTCTATCTTCAACTGGCACTCTCACCTGGTGAGACATCGCCTCTATATCAGCAGTGAAAGCTACCGCTCCTTCACGAAAACGCAGTAGCACACCTATGAGTTTATTCGCCAAATCAGGACCTTGTTACACATAATCATTCAAGGAACACCTACCGAATGCCGCAGCGCAATCGAAAACAATTCTGACTTTACCAGGTTTATTCGGATTGATTACAACATGATGTGGCAGGTACCACACCTTCCCATTATCTCTGCTCAGTTCCAACTCAGGTATTCGTTCGGCATATCCCTTTTCAATCATCTTATCTATATTATCGGTATACTTGAGTTTCATGTCGTTGTCCTTTTCTAAACGTTTCCCCAAAGATATCAAACGCCTTTCGGTTAAAGCACTGTTGTTGGGTAGCGACGGTGATTCGGATTTGAATGGATCTTGACACTATAATGACCATCATCAATCATACTGGAGCTTTCCCACATCTGCAAAACCTTTCTGTCGTTCACCGATAACCCAACGGATTCTATCGCGGACCCTACAAGATCCCATAAAATGGTC
Source organism: Sacculina carcini (assembly GCA_916048095.2). NCBI lineage: Eukaryota > Metazoa > Arthropoda > Thecostraca > Sacculinidae > Sacculina > Sacculina carcini. The sequence continues at coordinate 5,641,784 of OU696585.1, forward strand.
ATATCTCTATTGAGCGGCATATTTCGTACGAAATATGAGGATCTACGACGTGGAAATGAACAATCGACCGATCCATTCACCGCCCAGCCCAATGTGGTGTGAATAGCGAATGGTTCTCCTTGTTTGCCTACTCTGGTCTCCTTAGGTATGAATACATCAGTGCAATTCTGACCAATGAGCAGTTCAACATCCCCAACCTGGACCTCTGGAAGCATAATGTCTCGTATATGTGATCAATTCTTTACATCGAACTGTAATTGCATGGGCATGTGTGTGTATGTGTGTGTGTGTGCTTGTGTGAGTCGTGCGTTGTCGTATATTGTGAGTTATCCACATGTGTGTATGTATGTGCGTATTTGCTGACCTGTTCTGCGGAGTGTTCGATTAGCATGTGTGTGTGTATGCGCGCGTATGTATGTGTGTATGTGTGTGTGTGCGTCTGCGTGTGTGCTTGTACAATATGCTGAGAGGAGTTCGGTGCGGCGGCACTGAAGCAGCCGGAAGTCTGGTTGGAGAAGGGTGGCAGTGCGAATGTGAGTGTATCGCGGGGTCGTTGTGTTGCCGGCGGTGTTTGGTGTGGCTAGCCCAGGAGATGGAGAGTTGTATTGGTGTGGTGTTGTGGCATTTATTTCCATTGTGTTTTTAACCTAGAATTATACGTTCCCAATTTGTGTTTTTTTACAACCACATGAACCTAGTGGCCAACCCTGACAAATCTATATTGAGTGTTGGACGCACCGTCACCTGTGGAATATTGTAACTATCCATGGTATCGTGAACATCGGTAATAGACAATGAAGTGACCTTGACATCGAGCGAAACGTTTGCTTCAGCAATCGTTGTGAGCTTTATACGATGGCTAGAGTCCGATGCTCCTAACCTCTCACACAAACTCTCACTGTAATATGTGGAATTTGAGCCTGAGTCTAGCAGAGCATACGTATCAACGTATCTTAAAGAACCACCACATCTGACTCTAACAGGAACAATCGGCAGTGCTAACTTCATATTCTGACCAGATGCGAAATGACTAGACCTAGTTGACACTTTCGGAAAAGTTTCAAGTTGAGACTGCTCAGTATTCTTTGTTGGCAAGTGTAGATATTGACTATGAGCTTTACCACAGCCATCTACAGAACATGCGAAATCCTTTGAACAGCTCTCGTCCTTGTGGCCGTACGAAAAACAGATCGAACAAAGTCCCTTCAATTTCACTACGTTCCATCTCTCTTTAATCGACATATTCTTGAAGCGTGTACATTTCAGAATGTAGTGCTGCTGATCACAACATGGACATTTGCTGGGATCTCTATCAAAGTGCAGTACAAAGGTGTGTGCCCCACCACATTTGCTACACTTGTCATTAGATTTGCACTCTTTAGCGTAGTGCCCGCTCTTCAGACATATCATACATATGTTTCTATTTCGAACCAAAGTATGACGCTTATTGAGATCAGTTTCCAACAACAGTGGACACCTTTTGGTCGAATGAGCCCCAATACAAATGTTACACTTACTCTCATATTTGCTATCAGCTTGTGTGTACCAGCTCACGCGACTTGTCTGGTTCTCTCTGATCGGCTCACGTCTGACTTTCTCCGACTTGCTGTTTAGGTCCCTGATTTTGACAGCCTGCAACGAAGTTATCGGATCACAAGCAAGTGGAACATGGAACTGGAAGATTTAAAAATCGAGGGTGAAATGAAGGCGACTATAGCAGAGTTGAGCGTGTTGGGATCGCAGCATGGTTCAAACGCTAGTATATCTGGAACCATACCCAAAGCAGTCCCTTCAGGGCAGAACGCTGATTCATCACCGCTCGGGCATCGATATTTACCGGTTATGTCAACTGAGCCAGTGGATCGCCCCTCGATCCAGTTGAATGAGGAGAATGGGGTGTCCTCAGTAGCCTCGGTCTTGGATAGGCTGGCTGATCTGCTGACAGACAAGCACAGCAAGACTAGACTGTCTCCTCAAGAACCAGATGTTTTCAGTGGAGATCCTCTCCAATTTATCATTTGAATGCAATCGTTTGAGACCTTTGTAGAATCCCGCGTCCCGGAATGTGACTGCTGTATTATTTAAAGAGATATACCTCTGGTGAAGCCCTGGACGCCGTTAAATGGTTTCTTTCGGTGAGAGCAGGATATTCTTATAGGAGGGCCAAGGCGATTCTACAGGACAGGTATGGGGACCAACTCACCACTTTCAATATTCTAACGAACAAACTATATCAGTGGCCTGCTGTAGCGGCCCATGATGGCTTGGCGCTGGCCAAATTTTCCGATTTTTCACAGTACTGTCTCAGTCTATCATTTGCCGTAACGGCGCTGCGGTATCTAGATGACCCCCGAGAGAACCAGCGATTACTGCAAAAGATTCCTGATAACATTGTTCAGAAGTGGGCAGTGGTGGTAGATGATTGGCGAATCTCTTCCCAAAATTCACAAAAGTGTCACATGTATCCCTCCTTTCACCAGTTTTGTGAGTTCTTGGAACATGTCAGCTCTGTCAGCTCACCAACTCTGTCAGCTCTGAAATGGAAAGAATGCTCAAGGATGGAGTTATCGAAGAAAGCAGCTCACCATGGAGGGCGCAAGTGCTGGTGGTGGCAAATGAGCGCCAAAGAAAAAACTTAGTGGTTGATTATAGCAAAACAATGGAATATATACACTTTATTAGACGCATATCCTCTGCCAAAAATTCACGAGCTCGCTGAGAAATTATCGCATTAAAAGGTTATCAGTTCGTTGGATCTAACAGCTGTGTATCACCAAATCCCCATAAACGACGAAGATTATACGGCTTTTGAAGCCAATGGATTTTTTTTATCAGTTTTGCAGAGTACCCTTTGGTGTCACCAATGGTGTTGCTTGTCTTCAAAGAACTATAGACAACATCATCCGGTATCATAAACTACGTGGCGACTTCGCCTATTTGGACGATATAGTGATTGCCGGGAAAACACTGGACGAGCACGACATCAATTTGCGAAATTTCCTAACAACTGCCAAACTTCACAAACTTACGTTCAACGACAGCAAATCGGTTATGTCTACCACTTCTATCGATTTCCTCGGATATACTATTACACACGGTTATTTGAGACCCGATTTCGAAAAAATGCGTCCTCTAAAAGAATTGCCGGCTCCATGCAATCGTGCTGCATTACGCCGTGTACAGGGTTTTTTCTCGTTCTATTCGCAATGGGTATCCAAGTTTTCCGATAAAATTTGGTCACTTGTGAAGACTGACACGTTTCCATTGGATTCATTAGCTCTACATTCATTCCACAATCCCAAAAAGAAATTGAGAGGGCCGTTGTGCATTCTGTCGATGATAACCTAGCTTTGGCTGTTGAGACTGATGCCTCGGCTGCAGCCATCGCTGCCACTCTCAACCAGAAGGGTCGACCAGTTGCATTTTTATCTCGTACTTTGTCACCGACTGAATGCAAGCACTCCGCAGTTGAGGAAGAAGCATGTGCGTTAGTGGTGTCAGTAAAGAGGTGGTCTCATTATTTAACTGGGCGTCGATTTCAGTTGGTCACTGATCAGCAAGCTGTAAGTTTTATGTTCGACAAAATTAAACTGGGAAAAATAAAAAATGATAAAATTCATAGATGGAGAATCGAATTGGGGTGTTATGATTATGACATCATTTACCGACCAGGCAAAGACAACACCACTGCAGACGCGCTCTCGCGGACTCACTGTGGTGCGACTGCCACCTACGGAAAACTCGCTGAACTTCACGGACAACTCTGCCACCCAGGTTTCACTAGACTTGCGCATTTTGTGAGGGTCAGGAATCATCCGTATTATTTTGAGGACGTCAAGAGAGTATGTTCAGAATGTTCAGAGTGTGCTCGTCTGAAACCTAGATTCTACAAACCTCCTCCTTGTCACTCATCAAAGCCACTCAACCGTTCAAACGGCTCAGTATTGATTTCAAAGGGCCCCTTCCGTCGTCATCTAGAAATCACTATATTTTGACGGTGGTAGACGAATATTCTCTTTTCTGTTTGCGTTTGCCTGTGAAACTACGAATACCCGAACTGTGTTGAACTGTCTTAATAAAAAAATTGCCATTTTTGGAATGCCCTCATATATTCGCTCGGATCGAGTTGCATCTTTCATGTCAAAATACCTCCGGGATTTCCTGTGTAACATGGGTATCGCGACAAGCAGGATGACCCCCTACAATCCACAGTGCAACGGACAGTGCGAACGATTCAATGGTATCCCATGGAAAAACATGACACTCGCACATGCTTCAAGAGGCCTTCATGAAAAACAGTGGGATATGTTGTTGACAGAAGCTCTATATTCCATTAGAAGTCTACTGTGCACTGCTACAAATTCCACTCCCCATTAGAGAATTTTCAACTATCAACGTCGGTCCCTCAGCGGGCACTCTTTACCGACGTGGCTGTCCACTCCTGGACCTGGGGGCTACGACCATTTACCCCAACGTACCAACTGATCCAACGCTAAAACGATGCGATGAAAACCAGCGATAGCAAAGATAGGGCGCATTTTCCAATGGCGTACCTAGTGACTGAAAATTACGCGAGTGACCATTTGGTCCAATTTCCCATCAGCCGTATGAACTTCAGTGGTTTTCAAACTGATTAATGCTTAGATGTGCCGTTTAATGATTGCCCTGTGTGAACTGGGCGTTTGTGTAACTGGTGAACTGTGTAAACTGTGTAAACGTCTGTGTAAACTGGGCGTATATACGTTTGTGTATATATTCAATATAGGCTACCTGCGTGAGATAGCCAACTAACCTCAGGGCGTTAATGGTTCAAACCCCGGCGGGTAAATCATCTGGGCGAATTCTACAATCCCACAGCCCCTGTCCACCCAGCAGTGAATGGTACCAGATATCAGTCATGTGTTGTGTCATGCATTCTGGGGAGGTGGCCCTCTCTAATACGTCTAGCGTGGAGAGGGTCGGTTCTGCGGTGGCAGCGAGCTGCACGGGACACACCCGTGTTAACAAGTTTCGGCTTCTTCCTGTGTAACCTTTTACATCGAGCTTTTAATGCGACCATTTGTTAGTTGATCAAATTTAGATGCAGCCCGTCGAAGTTCATATCGAAAAAACACATTTCACAATCATTTCGCGTTATTTTATTACCAACCCTGCATACAGTCGACAGTCGCAAGCAAAAAATGGTTACGTGTGGTCAAGTAGAGCATTATACGAATATTCTATAGCGTTTCATTATTCAGAATACGAGGTGTAGTTTTGAAATCGCCACATTCCGCCGTAAGTCAGCACTATCGAACCTGAGGTGATCACTCAACAAACAATTGCGCTCAAAATTCATAGATATGACGCACAGCCAGGTCATGTACTCGGTATGCGACACGAATATGAGTCTCCGATCATCACGCTTCATGCATGCATTATGCTTCAAGTTATTGTCGGCGACCAATCCAGTATGAGATGTGTTGCACCAGGCGAAATGCTGTCATCACCATCCCCTCAGGCCGTACACCTGTGCACAGGCAAACATTCAGTGAGTTCACATGTAATACCTTATGAAAACACATGCTAGCTCATCCATAAGTTGTAAAGGAACCTTGCAGAACATGAAGGGGACAGCTGAAAACTAGTCAGCAGCGGCAGGCAAAATGACAAACAAGCACACGTATACACTCAACATTAGTGTAGCACATTTCTAGCACCATATTATTATAGCACATTTGTTGTCAACTTGGGCTTGGTACATGACATCCACTATGTCTACAATGGCTACAGGTCCCCCTTTCACTAAGGAAAGTATTATCCGCTCAAAGGCGGGGTTATCATAGCTGCCACGCTACTCGCTGTGGCCTGCTCTTCATGGATATAAACGGAATACGCATAACGAACACACAAACACACATGAAAACAAACATCACACATTCAAAAAACATTACAACACACATTTTGAAAACGGGTTTTCATATATACATACCCAACAATTAAATATAAACACACACAACCAAGCACATATACATATATATATATATATATATATATATATATATATATATATATATATATATATATATATATATATATATATAAATATAAATAAACATATATACAATTTTTTTTAAATACATGCACACACAATACACAGAACACGAGAGTATGCTTTTGAGCAATAGTACCAAACACACACACATACACCACAGGGATAAATACAAAAATGAACATAATGTACGATTATGAGAGAGCACTCGGATATGATTTTTTTTGTTTTTGTTTTTTGTTGTTTTTTTTTGTTTTTTTTTTCAATGCACACACACACACACATATATACATACATATACACGAGGAATGAAGCGCGAAGCTTGAGTATACATTACACCGGCAGTACCCAAGATGGATTTGAAGAATGAAGCCTATAATCATACCAAAAGAAGAAGAAGTTACAAGAATACCAAAACATCGCCAACCAATAAGCCACAAAACAGCTTCTTCAAGAAGCCATCGCTCGCGAAACCGGCCCAAAACAGCTGCAAGAATACCAAAACATCTCCAACCACAAAGCCACAAAACAGGTTCTTCAAGAAGCCATCGCTCACTAAACAGGCCCAAAACAGCTGCAAGAATACCAAAACATCTCCAACCAATAAGCCACAAAACAGCTTCTTCAAGAAGCCATCGCTCACTAAACCGGCCCAAAACAGCTGCAAGAATACCAAAACATCGCCAACCAATAAGCCACAAAACAGCTTCTTCAAGAAGCTTCAAGAAGCCATCGCTCACGAAACCGGCCCAAAACAGCTGCAAGAATACCAAAACATCGCCAACCAATAAGCCACAAAACAGCTTCTTCAAGAAGCTTCAAGAAGCCATCGCTCACGAAACCGGCCCAAAACAGCTGCAAGAATACCAAAACATCTCCAACCAATAAGCCACAAAACAGCTTCCTCAAGAAGCCTCAAGAAGCCATCGCTCACTAAACAGGCCCAAAACAGCTGCAAGAATACCAAAACATCTCCAACCAATAAGCCACAAAACAGCTTCTTCAAGAAGCTTCAAGAAGCCATCGCTCAATAAACCGGCCCAAAACAGCTGCAAGAATACCAAAACATCTCCAACCAATAAGCCACAAAAAAGCTTCTTCAAGAAGCTTCAAGAAGCCATCGCTCACTAAACAGGCCCAAAACAGCTGCAAGAATACCAAAACATCTCCAACCAATAAGCCACAAAACAGCTTCTTCAAGAAGCTTCAAGAAGCCATCGCTCACTAAACAGGCCCAAAACAGCTGCAAGAATACCAAAACATCGCCAACCAATAAGCCACAAAAAAGCTTCTTCAAGAAGCTTCAAGAAGCCATCGCTCACTAAACAGGCCCAAAACAGCTGCAAGAATACCAAAACATCTCCAATAAGCCACAAAACAGCTTCTTCAAGAAGCCATCGCTCACTAAACAGGCCCAAAACAGCAGTTTTCCCGTGCACACTTACCGCATACTCTTCATACTCCTGAACTAATCTAATCTAAACTTTCCATCGTGCATTCTTTTCAGAATTTTACGCCTTTGATAGGCCTGCCTGGTGCTGAGTCCTTGATCAATGAGCTCGCCTATCCCAGGCAAAAGTTCCGCTGCGTCATTGCTCTCAGCAACACTCGCGGCAGCTACTGGTCGATCTGCTTCAAAAGATGCCTTCCTTTTACACACTCTTGGAGTTGACAATTGATTCCCGACATCTCCAGGTGCCAACGGTACAGTGGTCGACTCGTTCGAGCTCTGTGTCTCCGACAATCTATACTTTCCATCGCGAATCCTTTTCAGAGTTTTATGTCTTCGATAGGCCTGCCTGGTGCTGAGTCCTTGAGCAATGAGTTCGCCTATCCCAGGCAAAAGTTCCGCTGCGTCAGTGCTCTCAGCAGCACTCGCGGTAGCTACTGGTCGATCTGCTTCAACATCTGTCCCACTTCTGCGCACGTTTGGATCTACCAATGGATTCGTGACCTCTCCAGGGGCCAACTGCGCACTGGTCGACTCGTCCGAGCTCTGTGTCCGCGACAACCAACCCATCGACAATTGACAACCATCGATAACGCTCACGCAATCCACATTCCTTGAAGGAGACATGAAAAGCAAGCCCTCTCTGTCAACCTCATCATCCGCAACATGACCGTCAACTACTGATTCACGTTCTTCCAATCCGCCAACAACAGCCGCCCCCACTCTATACAACAAATTTGAGCTCAAAAATGGATCAACATCTCCCGAGGTCAACTGCGCATTGGTCGTCTCGATTTGGGCTGGGCTCAAGCTTTGTGTCGGCGGGAACCAATCATCGGTAACGCCCAGCTCATTCACGTTCACGTTCCTTGAAGGAGGCGTGAATTGGTCAATCTCATTCTCCACGTGTGGAGAATTCGGAGCGTGCTGATCAACACTGACCCCATCAATGTCATCCATATGCTGATCAACACTGACCCCATCAATGTCATCCATATGTGAAGATGGCGACACTGTTTCACCAGAAGCAACTGGAATCGACTCGGTGGAACTAACATCATCTACATCATCATGTCCGACAATAGAGTGACCGACGTTGGGGCCAGAGACAATGTTGCCCATGTGGGACAAGTACGAACGCAACTCTTCAAAGCTATTCAGCCCAATTGAGGCAGCTAAACGATAACCTGCCATTAGTTGCCGTTGAAGGAGCTTCCTTCTTCCTCGAGCATTGTGAACGGTCCGCCGAGAAGACCACGAAACCCGGATCATCTGCCTGGATTCCAGGCTTTTGTTGCGCAACTCATCCAGGCATTGAAAGATGCCTGGATTTCCGTGGAGCTTCCAGCGCAACCTGCCGTTGAACCCTTCCACAGCGTTGTTTGTCCTATGGACCTGGTCAAAATGGCTGAGAGTCTCGGCATCAACTCTGCTCAGCCAGTGTCTGGATACGTATTCCAGAAACCGCGTCATATTAGCAGATGGTTCGACAATCTCCTCCTTGATGGCGTCGAACCCAGCCTGCAGCAAATGTGATGGCAAAGATGGTAAAGCGCACACTAGCACACACACTAAGCGCACTTAGTTTTGTTTTTGTTTCAAAAAGGTGAGGGAGAATGTGGTAAATGTGACGCTTTGAAGACGGGACTGACGCATTGGAAGCTCGCGTCGTCTGTTTTACTGTCTACATATTTCATTGAGTTTCCGGGTAAATCTTAAACTTCCGTGTTAATTATATATTAATAACTATGCATATTTTGTGGGATATTCTGGGATAGATGTGCGTCATTAATAGTTTATGTATGTATGCCACTCTAGTTGATCTTATGTTTATGTTTACAGATCATGCTTGTGTTTGTTGAATAAAGCCTAGTTGTTGGGCATAATTTGGGTCTTATTTCACTACAGTGCTTTGGTTTTTTTGACGCAGATGACTCCTCAGAGCAGCAACCTTTTGTGTCGGAACAGAAAAACGCTGACACTGTGTAGTCGGCGGACGTATCGTCTGTTGTAATTATGTGTCGAGCACCGCTGTGATTCTTCCGGACGCCAGAATACGATTAATTATGTCATCCAGTTATGCTATGCGGGGTATGCAGCCGGCATTTTAATAACAGGAACAAGATAACGTGTGATGACAATGATCGCATCCAACTAGAATGGCTTCATCCAGGAACGGCAAGCTGAGAATGCTTGCCTTCGTCTTATATTCTCAAAAAGAATATGCTAGTGTCGTTTATCACAGGTCGATTATGCTGGCTTTGCGGGCATCGTCGTTGCGACTGATCTAACAGCTGCCGTTCTGTATAATGACCACCAGAAGGGGCGGATTGCAGTAGATAACACTTAGCAGGGAATGAAAACGACTCTTCCCAGCAGTGACGTGCAACTGGAGAAGTTAACCCCCGTCACCGTAAGTCACCATGCAGATTCCTTTTTGCAGTATTCCCAGAAGTAAACTTTGGTGTTGGGCAGGGGAAAAAATCGGGATAATTAAATGAAGACGAAGAAACAAGAACGGCTATTCCTCCATATGACGTGGTGGTCTGTGTACCGCTATGTACATACAACGAATCATAAAAATCACATGAACTGCACGCAATCTTAGGTCATCGTATGTTTGATGTGCTGCATCGAATTTGCACTTGCTCTTCCGCAAAACAATGATTCATCAACACACGCACATACATACACATACACATACATACACACACACATACATACACACACACATACATACACACACACATACATACATACACACATACATGCAGTGCGTCTTTACCATATTTTGAATGACATCGTATGATATAATGTGCTGTGTATTATATAAGGGGCTCTATGTGTCGGGCAGGGGACGGAGTGTGTGGCAGTGCGTGACAGTGTATTTGGCCATCTATAGATAACCTGGTTTGTTTTAATTTCTGTGTTGATCAATATATATATTGTTCTGGTAGTTTTGTTGGTTTAGCGCAAAACCAATCGATAGTCCACAACGTCATTCCACTAGGACGAATTCATTAGGAAGCAAGGATGAGATAAACAGGAAACAGAAACTGTCGCGTCAATTGTGTCGGCGGACGTACCTGCAGTCGGCGGGGTTGTTTCAGGATTAGTTGACCGGGTAGACATAATACAAAACATTCAGGGTGTAGACCGTAGACTTAATACATTAAAGGTGTAGACTGTAGAGCATTATATACTATACCCAATACGAAAGGAAACAAAGATGACTGTAATGATGCTACACATGCTATAAACGTTCAAAGTTAATGCTTTTAGCTGACACCAATAGAAATAGAAGCTGCTGCTCAATTTTTGGCAAATATCGGCATCCTTTATCAGGAGCAGTAGTTAGAAATATAGTATCATTATCTAAGTAGCCTGGTTGAGCGCCTCGTTCGTCAAGAAACTTGGAATCAAGCTGCGCACAAACTCCTTGATAGCCGTGGCAGAATAAACAGGCTTGTTGTTCCGTAAATGGATATTGACCAGGTCTCTAGTAGCTGCCAGCGAGGCAATTTGGGCAGAATGTGCTACTTCACTCGGTCGCCTGGCTCAGATATCTCTAAAGTCAACCAACCAGTTTTTTAGTTCCCACGAGTTAACGAGTAGCAGTTTTTAGCTTGCCTGCCGTACTCAATTCACTATTGGTACAACAGCACTGCAAAATGCTAAGTGTACTAAGTCGCTGGCGAAAAAATTCAACTACAAAAACTAAAAAAATCATGAAAGTCAATAAGACGGCAGCAAAAGTGAAAAATGGTGAAAACTGGAGAGTAGAAAAGACTCCCAATCGAAGCAGAACAAAAAGAAGAACCATTGTACGAGCTGCATAAGGATACTCCCGGAAACATGAGTTAGACTTGTGTCCCTTATAAGGCTAACGTTTGACTTCAGAATTACCTTATGCTACATCTCTTTTAAATGTCTTAAGGAAACTTAAACTTTCAGATCTACTATCCTTCTAGCAAATGCTCGAAAGTGACAATTTATACAGGCGCTACCAGCATAATCTAACCAAACCTAAGCAAGTAATTTGAGTCCAACCTGTCGTTACCCGGTTGTAAGTAGTGATACAAAAAAAACTTTTTTAGTTGCGTTTTTTTGCAAAAAAAACATGTTTTTTCAATTTTTTGTTTTTTTGTTTTTTTAGAATTAGCCCCAATTGTCATGATGGACAATTGATGTTGGATTTTAGTACAAAGAAGCGAGTTGAATTGACGTTTTGTACATCTTTACGTGTTTTATATCGAAGATAATTTGATAATAGTATAAAGAGCAAAAATATTTATCAATAAATACCTCAGGAGACTGTTTGAAAATGCATCCGGATCCGGTGGTTTAGGTTTTTTTCATTGAGAAAACCCATGTTTTTTAAAATGTTTGAAATTATGTGTGTATTAACAGTGTGCGTTGCGATGTCATCATTCGATTGCGATGATGTCACCCTTGTTGAATCACACATAGCTAGAATAGACGGACCTGCAATCGCACGCTGCAGGTTTGCAGAACAAGCGCGCTAGCCTGAGTGTGTATGTGTGCGCGTGTGTGCATGTGAGTCAGCGCGTGTATGCGTGTCTGTATGTGTGTGTATGCTTGTGCGTGTGTATGTGTAGTCACGTAATCATCATTGTTGCTAAGCACTATTTGTACACGCGAGCGTGTGTATATGAGTATGTGTATATGCGTGAGTGTGTATGTGTGCGTGTGTGTGGGTGTGATCGCGTCATCGTCACTGTTGCCATGCATCTATATGTGGCAATGTATCTGTTCTATATTGGTATGCGTGCATGTTTTCAATGAAACAGAATATCACAAAGAGAGCCGTATTAATACATAACGTATATCATTAAGAAAGAAAATATTTCTTTTCTACCAAAGTACTCGCGTGTATGCGGTTAATAACTCAATATTGTAAAAAAAATTGTTTTCTATAATATTTATATTTTTTAACCGAATTATTGAGAATTTGGTTGGATTCTTAATATATTTTATCATCGACATTGTTATTTAATATAAACTTTTTTTATTTACTGCTTCGTTGGCTTTGGCAGCCATATTGTTTCTGTGAACGCGTGAACCAGGAAGACTTATATTTTATTAATTTAATTATAAATCCGAGCAACACGAAAAGTTGTAAGTATGTATTCTTATGTTCTCATTTACTCGATTCATGTTTATCCAATGCGGACCTTCGGGCCGAATTGATGGTATTTTTTTGCCCTGCACTGATTGCAAATTTTCTAAATGTCTGTTTGTATCCTATCTCCTCCTAAACCACTGGACCGATTTTGATGAAACTTGGTTCCTAGGGGTAAAATGGATGCAAGAAGGTCATAGGGTAGATTTTGTTGGCCTCCGATGTCATTTTCAAGGTCATTTAGGTCATTTGTGTCTGTTTACCCTATCTCCTCCTAAGCCACTGGACGGATTTTGATGAAACTTGGTCCCTAGGGTTAAAATTGATGCAAGAAGGTCATAGGTTTGTTTTTATTGACCTCCTAGGTCATTTCAAGGTCATTGAGGTCGTTTTTTCAAGTCACCTGGTGCCATCGGAATTTTATAAAAGGCGCGCACCAGATCAAGCTTACTGAAAACCGTCTTGGCGTGTATGCGCGACACCATCGCATTTATATGTGGCAGCGGGTAGCGGTCATACACACACAGACAGACAGAATTTTTTTGTATATATATGGATTTAATCCCGCCCGTCGTGCGGAACAGTTCATAACATGAAACTCATATTCAATCTATATAATATAATGAATACAAATTTAAAAGTAAAAAATTTAACCTGTAAATATGCTAACCAATAGAAATGTCTAAATGTGAGTATTTTCATTTCAATTTGGACAAAATATCCCTCGATCTGCCTCATATATGAACCTGCCCGTCGTGCGGAATAATTCCGAACACAAACACGTAACAAAAAATGAAAATTCTAGCATGTAAATCCGCCTTCGTGCTGAACAATTCATGCTATTAAATTTGTATAAGATAAATGGAATATGAATTAAAAAAGAAAAGAGTAAACCTATAAAAAAGTATAAATTTCTATATTTCTATATTTATTTTGACAAAATAGTTTGCTTAAACCGCCTCATATTTAAACCTGCCCGTCGTGCTGAATAATTCAGAACTCAGACACGAAACAATGAAAAATGACCAAACTTTTTCATCATAATGTTTCCAAAATATATTTATAACTTCACATCACCATCTAGCATTGAAATCCGCCCGTTGTGCGGAACTAATATTATGTAAATAAAATAAATATTGAATTCATAAAAGAAAACAAATACAAATTTATATTTTGTATATATTAACCATAATAACTAACATATAACCATAATACCATATTAACAACATATAACCCATAATAACTATAAACCAATAGAAAAGTCTAAATATGAATGTTTTTATTTTAGATTTTTAGCTAGATTTTGTCCTGAACGCTTGGGCTCTAGCGAATACTTCATGCGCTTTGCACATAAGCTAAGATTTTGATTTCGCAGCAGCGATGAATCATAGGCGGATGAAGTAAATATTTATAGTGGGGCTAAATATTTGATAATGGCTTGTGGTGACGTTGTTTCATTTGGAGTGGTTGCGACGCATATAAACGTTATACGACAATTGAGCTGTCCATTGCTATGTTTTGTGTTTTGAGTACTGTGAGTTGTTATAGTATATTGGTGTAATGTTATATTATATATTTATTGTAATTACTATTAGTTTTCTTTTGCATTATTTAATGTTAGTGTCGTATTTGAATATGTTCTTGTGCTGTGTGGGCCACTCTCGGTTTTATGATTGGTCCACTTCTGACCTGTCGCTGGCGTGACACTTGATTGGTCCACGTCAGCAATGACCTGGTAGTAAGAAGAGACGCGCTTACACACAGACAGTTTGGGTTGTTCCTTGGTCATGCTTTGGTGTCGGACATAATATATGCGCGTAATAGTCTGTGAATGCTGGTTTTTCTGTAACTAATGGCTACAAGTGGTGCCCGGAGTGAGTCGTGAGTACATTTTTTTCCGTTATCATTCTCAATATTTCAATATTAATCACTCACCTGATTCGTCCTCTGGCCATTCATTTGCTTTTTTCACGTGTCTATATTTTCCGGTTTCATATATTTTTTCAATTTCAACCTGCTTTCCTTAGTTTTCATTGTTCTGCCAGTATTTCGTCGGGTCTATTTCACATCATATTCGTTATTTTCATTGACATACATCACCTATTGTCGGTCCATTGCCATTTCACTTTGGCGTTCTCATTCTTCGAATCACAATGTCATTTGACGACAAATTCCATGTCGAGCCTGAGGCCACTGTCAACCGCGTCGCCGTAAAAGTGCCTGTATTTATGCCCAAGTCTGCTGAAGGCTGGTTTCACATTTTGGAGGCGCAATTCAGGCTGCAAAATATCACCGTTGACGGGACGCGTTTCGATCACGATCAACTTCCCCCAGTTGTCTGAATACGCGCAGCCAAAGTACCTTCATGGAAGAAGTCACTCAGCTGTATGAACGCTCCAGACCGGAGCTGTTTGAATAGCTCATATCGAAGCAGCCGCTGACCGGAAAACCATCAATTCATATGGCTGAGCTGCAAACAACTGCTCGCAAGGTGGGGGTATCGGATGACCTTGTTCGACACAAGTTTGTACAGGCCCTCCCTTCAGCTATCGGACCGGCTCTGGCTTCCCACAAGGAATTGTCATTGACGGGATTGGCCAAATTGGCAGATGAACTGGTTTTCCTGCTGGCGTCAACATCGTTTGGCATAACGACACCAACAGCACCGTGCCTGGCGGCGCCCGCTAGGGTTTTCGCATCGGCTGGCGTGCGCGATGCGTTCAACAGAAGTCCGGTCACATCGCCGAGCACCGTTCTAGGTCTCCAGCCGTGTTTCGTCGGACAGAAGCCGCAGGTATGCAGAGCACACCTGTTTTACTGGCACAAAAACCGTACGTGCAAGCCTTGGTGCCGCTGGCCCAAGAAGAGCCGTGACGTACGGATGCATCCGTCCTCGCGTACTGCCTCACCTGCTCGTTAGCCGGCGGAAAACTAGTGAGGCAGGCGTGTAACTCTGTGAATACTCGCCTGCCGCTCTTGCAAGTCACAGCCGTCAAAAATGAGAAGCTGCATATGTTCATCGTGGACACGGGGGCGGCGGTATCAGTAACACCCCCGACAATCGTGTCATTAGCTACAGTTGAACCGAGCGCGGTGAGCATCAGGTCGGCAGGTGGGCAACCAATAAAAACCAAAAATACAACCAATAATAACCAACCAAGTTTACGGCGAGGTTCGTTTGAAGGCTGGTCTACGTCGTCGGTTGTACTGGACTTTTATCGTCGCTTACGTCACGCAAGCTCTCCTCGGCCAAGATTTGTTGGCCCATTTCGACTTGATCGTGGATTGTCGTCGGCGCAGCATTCGCGATTCGAGCACATATTTATCTGTTCAATGCTCAGTTTCTTCTGTGAGCACGTGCGGTGTGTTGTCAACGATGCAGCTGATGGTCCTCCGCTTGTGCAGCTGCTGCTGTTGAAATTTCCGTGTCTCATCTCGCCGTCTCAGCATCTATCGACAGCAAATACATCAGCTATTTCGCTCACCATCGATACGGGCAGCTCTGCACCAACGTTCGCTTCACCACGCCGCCTCAACGCTCAGCGAGAAGCGGCAGCGGGTCAAGTCTTCGACCAGCTACTTGAACAAGGTGCAGTGCGTCCGTCGAAGTCTCCGTGGGCTTCAGCGCTCCATCTTGTTCCGAAACGAAGCCCGGGCGAGTGGCATGTGACGGGTTACTACCGCGCTCTGAACAGCAGAACAGTCCACGACCGCTACCCGCTGCCACATATAAATGCGATGGTGTCGCGCATACACGCCAAGACGGTTTTCAGTAAGCTTGATCTGGTGCGCGCCTTTTATAAAATTCCGATGGCACCAGGTGACATTGAAAAAACGGCGATCACAACACCGTTTGGGCTCTTTGAGTACCTGTTTATGCCTCTTGGTTTGCGTAACAGTGGAGCCACTTTCCAGAGGTTCATAGACTCCATCTTTCGCCACTTGTCCTGTGTTTTTGTATATCTTGATGATATCATAATTTTTTCCGAATCAGAAAATCAGCATGTTTCTGATCTCACCGATGTTTTCCGCGTCCTCAGTTCGCACAAACTTCGTATCGCCGCCAACAAATGCGAATTTTTCAAGACGTCGATAGATTTTCTCGGGCATCGGCCAGCCGAAGCACAGAGTTGAGGCCATTCATGCATTTCCTCTGTCAGATGACACTGCGGGATTGCGTAGATTTCTAGGCATGGCCGGGTTTTATCGCCGTATGGTCCCGCACTTTTCTCTGAAGCCTTTTCCCGTGAGCGGCGACCACATGTTGTACTGCGAGACGTCACAGGGCCACCCGCGTCCGTATGCGCCACTGTCTCACAGACGCGCCATTTTCACCAGCCTGCACAACACGGCTCACCCTGGCAAAAGTGTGACACTCGTGAAATCCCGCTATTTCTGGCCGTCGTTGGTGCTAGATGTGCAGTGCTGGGTGACCGAGTGTCTTGCTTGTCAGGAAAGTAAAATTCACCGACATACCAAGCCACCCCCAACGCCATTTTTCGCGTCGGGCGGACGGTTTGAAACCGTTCACATCGACATCGTGGGCCCGCTGCCTCCGCAGGTTATGCGCGGCCACCCGTTTTCCAACGCTTTCCGATATCTGTTGACGTGTGTTGACCGCGCTACACGCTGGGTCGAGGCCGTACCGCTGGTTGACTGCACCACAGAAACGATTGCAAGGGCTTTCGTTAATTCGTGGGTCTCACGTTTCGGCGTACCGCTTATTGTCGTAACCGACCGCGGTCCGCAATTTGAGTCTGACCTCTTCAGAGAGCTCTCCAATACCATCGGCTTTCACAGATTGCGCACGACGGCTTACCATCCACAGAACAATGGTTTTATCGAGCGCCGCCATCGGGTACTCCAGGCATCTATCCGAGCGCGACGTCAAGAATGGCTCGATGCTCTGCCAATCGCACTCATGGGCATGAGGATGCTTCCGTCGTGCCATGGTTTGTCTCCCTTCAGTGCGGTGATCGGCACTGAGTTGATGTGCCCGCGAATCGCTCTCGACGACGCCGACTCTGCAGACAACCAGCGTGGTTTTGTTCGAGAGCTGGCGATAAGGATGTCGGAGATGGATTTCCGATCAATGTCTGCTGGTACAAGGCATGGGCAATCGCAGGAGTACGTTCCATCCCAACTGAAGCACTGTTCGCACGTGTGGATCCGTGTGGACCGGGTGCGGCATTCGCTGGAGGCTCCGTACAGCGGGCCATATCGTGTGGTGCATCGTGGCTCGGCAGTGTTTACTGTCGAGCTGCCATCATGATCGACCGAGACCGTCCCTGTAGCCCGGCTGAAGCCGGCCGTCCTACCGGTAAGGTCACACCATGTAGCACCACATCACACTGCTACTGCTGACACCACGCCCAAGACTCAGGCGCCGGCTGACGTCTCACCTCAGTCAGAAGAACTGAGCAGGCATCAAGATACTCGCGTGAAGACGCGCAGCGTTCATCACGATACTCGCGTGAGACGCGTAGCGGTCGAACTGTTCGTTTTTGGCGAGAACCACAGTTCACCAGCATTTGTTACATTGTATCTGTTTTTGCGAGTATATAGTGAACTTGTGTTATGTTATTGTTGTGTGCGTACATGACATTTCCTGGTTGGTGTACGTACGGATCATAGTTGTACGGACTTGTGTGCTTATTTCAAGTGTTATGCATTTCATGTGTTGATACCGGCTGTTTTTACGTAAATTTTTTGTACGGGAACTTCATGTGTTTTTGTGTGTGTATCAAGTTTCTACTCATTGTTCAGTGTATTGTTGCCCGATTATTCTAGTTCCGGGATTCCTCGTGTCGGTAGTTGCATTCGATTTATCGTTCGTTGTAGTTTTTCACAAGTATATATTTTTTCTAGGACCGTTTACATGTTCGTCTTGTGACTATTCACAACTTCGTCCATTGTTCTTCCGTATCCTGGTTTGAAATGTTCCGCATCAATGGTTTGGAATGTTCCGTCGAACTGCATCACATCATCATTGTTTTCGTTCACCGTTTTTCTCTTTTCGTTCCGTTCTAGATTTGTATCCTGTTTTTTTTCTGGTAGCTCCGCTTCTGGGGGAGGGAGTCGTGTGGTGACGTTGTTTCATTTGGAGTGGTTGCGACGCATATATGCTTTATACAACGTCAACGTCACCACAGGCTTGTGGAAAATGTTTTTCAGAAGATATATCAAAATTAGGGGAAAATATTGCATGTGAAGGACATTTTTAAAAATGTATTTCAAAGAAGCTAAGCCCCCCTGCAAAATTCCTGGATCCGCCATTGTCTCCATTGATCGCTGTGTTAAATCTATCAGTCGTCGGTGCAAATGACATGGTCTTGAATAAACGGTTATATCTTTCGGAATGTTAACACTACATATTCGAAAAATATATCATCATGTAGAAGACAAAATTTTCAATCTGTGGATATTAAAAACTGTCAATTCTGTTGAGCAGTTTTTCTCAAACCCGTGGCATAAAATCCTCAAAATGTGAAAAACTCGTTTGTGCACACACACAGACAGAATAACGTTTTGATTATTATCGGGTTTATATGATGGTTTATATGTTTATATGCAACAAAATCTAGCCTATGACCTTCTTGCATCCATTTTACCCCTAGGGACCAAGTTTCATCAAAATCGGTCCAGTGGTTTAGGAGGAGATAATGTAAACAGACACAAATGACCTCAATGACCTTGAAATGACCTCGGAGGTCAATAAAACCTAACCTATGACCTTCTTGCATCAATTTTACCCCTAGGGACGAAGTTTCATCAAAATCCGTCCAGTGGCTTAGGAGGAGATAGGGTAAACAGACACAAATGACCTAAATGACCTTGAAAATGACCTCGGAGGCCAACAAAATCTAGCCTATGACCTTCTTGCATCCATTTTACCTCTAGGGACCAAGTTTCATTAAAATCGGTCCAGTGGTTTAGGAGGAGATAGGATACAAACAGACATTTAGAAAATTTGCAATCAGTGCAGGGCAAAAAAATACCATCAATTTGGCCCGAAGGTCCGAATTGGATAAACATGAATCGAGTAAATGAGAACATAAGAATACATACTTACAACTTTTCGTGTTGCTCGGATTTTTAATTAAATTAATAAAATATATATAAGTCTATATATATTATAGACTATATATATTATAGTCTATTATATATATAATATATAAGTCTTCCTGGTTCACGCGTTCACAGAAACAATATGGCTGCCAAAGCCAACGAAGCAATAAATAAAAAAAAGTTTATATTAAATAACAATTTCGATGATAAAATATATTAAGAATTCAACCAAATTCTCAATAATTCGGTTAAAAAATATAAATATTATAGAAAACAATTTTTTTTACAATATTGAGTTATTAACCGCATACACGCGAGTACTTTGGTAGAAAAGAAAGATTTTCTTTCTCAATGATATACGTTATGTATTAATACGGCTCTCTTTGTGATATTGTGTTTCATTCAAAACATTATTTGTAAAACAATTATATATGAAAATCAAGGTTTAGAAAAACTGCCTATTTAAAAATAACATTTGCATTTTTGAAGAAACCACGTGGTTTAACCCATACAAATCCTGGTCAATGGTCGACCAATAGCAAGCAAATAGCAAGTCACCAGGCACAAATCACATAAATAAACAACATTAAACCGTGTATTTTCACTATAAAACTGCAGTATTGTCACCGAATGTGAAACAGCTCCATTTTTCAATGATATAATACGCACATAAATTTCTAATACATAAACATCGGCTACGAATCGCTTCAGAACACGTTGTCAACTAGCAAAACCGCAGGCTTCATCAGACACTCATAAAGCACAATGGAAATTGTTCATGTACATGTTTTAAGCAAACCCATAAAACTGATAATATTGACAAATATATTCGTCAAATGATCTGATAACTCCATCATGCACTGTGAATCACATAAAATTAACTGGATTTTTTTCAGACGCGCAGCAGAAATAAACAAGCGTGAATTAAGATAATGTTGTTTAATATTTCATGAGCGGGTGCAATTGTGGAGTCGGCTAGCTAGACTGGCTGCTTCTACAGTTCTGATAGTGACGAGTGGAGAAGTGGATGATTTGTCTCCGCTTGACAAATATCACAGCGCAGCACGCGATCACAAGTAGAACGATCAGGACAGACAACACTGCCGAGGAACCCGCTGTGCTGGAACCTGCAAATTACATTATTAATAAATCAAAAATATTTTAGGAAATTGCTATACGATTATTTAAATTAATATAAAAATCGTTTCATTAAGAAATTGTCTTGATAAATAATTGCCAGTTAATATTTTTTTGCGTTAATATTAATAATTGTGAAAAATTATTTCGTTAAATAAAATGAAATAATAGTGATTGAGAGCCGAGAAAAATGAGAAGAACAAACGAAAAAATACTACAACACATTTTAAATAATAATTAAGTATAATAAAAATATCCAATTGAGAAAACATTCAAAATGCACCCATTATAACAAGAAAACAAATTGTACTGCGAACCAAACATGATATAATATATAGTTGATATGAAGTTCAACTTCAAGCAACATAATCGAAGCAAGGTATTATAGGGCCCCTCAAGGCAATCATTGTGTGGTGTGATTGTGTATAGTGAAAGAGAGAGTGTATGAGAGATGAGTGTATGATGATGAGATGAGTGTATGAGTGTCTGAGTTCGTGAGCCTGTTAGTGTGTCTGTGTTTGTGTATGTACGATTGTGTATGTGTGTGTGTGTGTGTCAAATATACATGCCCTGCGGCAAGTGACCAGCTCGCCGCTGATTGGTCGATTATGCCAGTGGATTAACTGGGCGTGTGTGTTTGCGTGCGTGTGTGTGTTCCCGTGTGTGGCGGTGAGTCTGTATGTATCGTGGGTGAGTCGTGTTAGTGGTGTTCGTGGTGTGATAGTGCTGTGATATATTGTGGGTTCGTGTGGGGTAGTGATACCCACACTCACCTGTTTATATATATGGTTATATTTTTTTGTCTTCTATACATTGAAACTCTCATTACAAATATAACATCATTACTAAAGACCGAATGTTCAGGCAAAAACGGCAAAATAGGCAAATATAGGCATTAATTAAATCCGAGACGAACTTTATTATTGATCGATTACGTTGCTTACGTAATAATCAGTGTTTATACAGATAAAACAATTATTTCACTGTTTTTATAAAGTTAAACTGTATCCACGATCAGGGAGCAGATACGTAAAGAGTGAAAAGAGTGAGTGAGAGAGAGTGAAGAGTCAACGTCTACAAACGTGATTGGAGCAAGTGTGGATGAATAGTTGCACCCGAATAAGACACAGATTCAAGGTTGTCCCATCAATGACCTTGACATTTTTTATTTGCGCACAATCTTCATTTCCCTCGAGTGCGCTTCTAAGCTTTTGCCTATACATGACACCCATTTTAACCAGGAACTGGATTCATTCTGTATACAATGTGTAGAGTGGACTCCAACTCTGTAAATGTGTCTAGAATAATTTCTCTTCCGATATTTATCAAACCACTTGGGGCAATATCAAAAGATTTACGTTTATAAACACAAAATATTGTTGCATTGATTTGATTGGAAGATACTTCATCATTTTGACAAACTCTGAACGTTCTTCTAGCCCGTTCGTTCACACTAACCCCGCTAATATACAAACCTTGCATATACAGACACAGCCATACGGACATTCAAATGCAAAGCTCGCACAAAAAACTATCACTGGCAGGTTGGGTTATGGACTATACTAAAACAGGCACCCCTCTGACATGAAGAACTAGACGCCGCTCTGCGCCAAATGTGTATGTACACAACACACGCACATACAACTACGAGATCGAATTCAGCAATTACACACAGGAACTCATCGAGAGTGCATTGCTATACACACTGTAGCGAACGCAAATACGATAGGAACACTAGCCGTGAATTATCGCCACAACTCTTGACAAGCGAATGAATCGGCACTGGTTGAGCTTACGCACACGCACACACAAGCACGCGCGCTATACTATCGGTCGTTGACCCGACCGGTCACGCGCGGTCACAATACTGCTTGCGCCAGGTGCCTGGTGCGTGGTGCCTACAGCCCCCCCCCCCCTCAGGTGCGCAGTAATAGTAAAAATATGTAGATACGCATAGAACAATAATGTAAATACACAGCTGAATCAATAATACACGGTTGAACAACGAAGATCTAAAACGTAAAACACCACTATATGTATAAGAAAACAAACATCATTGCACTATTACCCTAACGTTAACATTCATCAACACAAAAATTGATCGAATTTACCGGTAACGCACTGGAGGGCGTACCGGTCTGTCACTACGGGATCACACTGTCCGGCACGGCGAAACTGACGGCGTCTGAACAGGTCCCAGGGTGGGTGCCTACGGCGGAGACCCTCTCCACGTAAGCCGGCTTCAGTCTGTCCACCGACACCGTGTCTCTGCGGCCGCAGCGATCAACCACGTACGCCTGGTCGCCTCGGCTGAGCGCCATGAAGGGGCCCTGATACGGTGGAGTCAGCGGCGCTTTATAGCCGTCGACCCGCACAAAGACGTGAGTCGCCTTCGACAGTTCGGAGTAAACAAACGGCCGGTTGTGTTCGTAGCGGTTGCGCCAGGCGGTGGGCAGTGGATGAAGACGAGACATGGTGGTGGTCAGATGTCGAGCTGTTTCAGTGACTGGCTGCTGCTGCGGAGACGACTGCTGGAAGAACTGCCCCGGCAGACGGAGCGGCTCGCCGAACACCAACTCTGCCGGCGAGGACTTCAGGTCGGGCTTGTGTTCTGCTCTAAGACCCATGAGCACTATCGGTAACGCGGATGACCAGTCGGTATTGTGCTGCAGGGCAGCCGTGAGAGACGCCTTCAGCTGACGATGCCACGCTCTATGATGCCGTTTTGCTGCGGCATGTATGCGCACGTCGTCAACAGCTGCACGCCCATCATTGTCCACAGCTCTCTCCACATCTCAGGAACAAACTGTGTGCCCCGGTCAGATGTTATGTTTAAGCAAAGGCCAAAACGTGATATCCAACCGAGCAGTGCTTAGGCGCAGCTTAATGACGTAATATCTTTCAGGGGCACATCATCCGCATACCGGGTGAAACGGTCTACTATTGAGAACATGTATTTAAAACCGTTCACTTCTGGCAGCGGGCCGACGATATCTACGTGCAGCGCCTCAAACCTGCTGGTGGGCAACGGCTGTCGTTGGATCCGTGTGCGCTGATGTCGAGCGATTTTGCACTGCTGGCACTCCAAACACATTTTAGCCCACGCTGCTACTTTAGATGAGAGCCGCTGGAAAACATATCGCTCTGATATGAGCCGGCGAGTGGCCCGTGCGCTGGGGTGATGCAGCCTGTGAAAAGCATCAAAGATTTCCCGCTGCATGTGCACGGTACCAGCGGCCGATCGATCCCCGTCGGGGTGGATACCAGTAGACCAAACGGTGCGCCCTCAACTGAACTCCGCTTTACAGACAATGACGGACTGTATGCCAAGACGTTTACCTCTGGATCGTCCCGTTGAGCGAGTGCGAGCCTCTTGAGGTCCAGACTTTGTTCTCCAGTCATGTTTGATGTCTCTGTGACGTGGAATGACCTGCTGAGGCAGTCGGTAGCGGTGTTCTTGACAACCGGAACGTATCTGACGTCGGTTGAAAACTTGCTTATATCTTGGCAGCCAGTACTGGTACAAACCTATGAAAAAAGTTGAACATGCAATGAAGCGGCGGCACTCTTTTGCGTCTCGGGGCTCCCGCATGGCACAGAGATCAGTCACTCTGTCAGGGAGAGGGCTATGCCGCTGTCCAAAATTTCCAGCCCGAGAAATTGAAGTTGCGTGCGACCGAACACGCACTTCTCCGGTTTGACGACTAATCCCGCCTGCGAAAGTCTTCTGAAGAGTTCTGTTAGATCATTGCGGTGCGTGTCTTCGTCTGGAGAGTAGACCATGATATCGTGTATATGGGCGTACACCCTCGGCATGCCCCGCAGCACAGAGTCAATCAGCCACTGAAAAGTCTGCGCTGAATTGCACAGGCCAAAAGGTATGTGTGTGTACTGGAACAAGCCGAGTGGCGTTGTTATCGCCGTTTTGACCTGGTCTCGTTTCGCGACCGGAATCTGTGCATATGCCCGCGCACGATCTAGTTTGCTGAAAGCCCGTGCACCATCTAGGATGTCAGCGAATCCCTGGATGTGTGGAATGGGGTAACTGGCGGGTGTTGTGACTGCGTTGAGCCGCTCATAACAGCCCACCATACGGTAAGCTTTACCACCGTCTTTCGGCACCAGATGTATGGGGCTAGCCTAGGGTGAGGATGAGGGGAAGACAATAACTCGCTCCAGCAATTCGTTCAACTCCTGCTTGGCCGCGATGAGCTTGCCTGGCATCAGTCGCCGAAGTCGAGCGTACACTGGAGCACCTTTCGTGTCTATGCGATGCTCAACTCCAGGTACGTTAATGACGGGGAAACCCGCGGGAGGCTCGCAGAGTTGAATAAAGTCCGCCGATGTTGGCACATTCTCGAAGCCGGCGCCGTCCGTGTTCGGTGCAAGTAATGCGCTGACGTGCGCCCATGTTGGGCGAGGGCGCGTGGCAGGCTGCTCGTTGCGAGTGGACAGATAAGTCGCACTGTCTGTGAGACGTTTGTTGCACATATCGACCACTAGGTCAAGCTCCCTGAGAAAGTCGGCGTCCAGTATTGGTGATGGAACCGCTGTCACAAGGAATTTAAATTTGTACACGCGACCGAGGCCAACATTATCTTCGACAGGAAAATCCGTCTGGTACAATTCGATCTTGGATCCGTTAGCAGCGCGTAACAATAGCCTGCTGAGTGGGGAAGACTGTGCTTTCGATGCCGGTATCAGAGACACTTCGCTGCCGCTGTCGATCAGGTAGCGTGGGCCCGTGCGGTCGACGACGTTACGCAGGTGACAATCGGAGTCGCAGCCGGTCAGTGCCACTACTGCCGGCTGCCGAACGCGTTTCCCGACACGTCCGATGTGAACGAGCACGGACTGGTGCATTTGCTGGCTGACGGGCCCCACTGGCGGTGATATCTGCACCAGCGGCTGATGTACGTCCTGGTTTCCGACGCCGATTGTCCCTGCTCATGTGCGACCGGCTCTCTGTGAACGACTGCTGGTTTGTGTCTGCCTCGCTGCATTGCTGAAACAGTCGCTGCCACTTCCTCGGCCGAATTACCTTCTGTTGCCAGCTCAGTGCGCTGGAGGTACACTGCCGCGGCTTCTAGACTGGGCTGGTGGTGGCTGTCGGCGCGCACTGCTACCTCAACCAGCGACATGGTCTTCAGCCACTCACGACACAGCAGCCGCAGCGCTTCAGGCATCCGGGCGAGGAAAAACTCCACGATGATGTCGTGTTTCGTATCACTCGGATACAACGCCTCGATGCCACTGTACAACTGTGAGGGCATGCGTGAGCCAAGTTCGCTCGGAATACTGAGCAAACGTCTCAAACGCTCGGCCGCCGACAACTGTAATCGTTGGCTCAGCCGGCTGCACAGCTGCGTGTAGCAATCATTTGCTAGGGGTTTCGCTGTGGCAATGTCTTTGACGATCCTGAACTCGCAGGCGGGCAGCCTGGCCAACACCTTACGCATCTATTTTGATTCGGTCGTGATGCCGCCGTCTACCAAAAGATTTTCACACATGGCTGGCCATGTGTGAATATCTAACTCGTCGAACATTGGTAGTTCCACTTTGATCCCTGAGCAAGACTGATCTGCTGCATGACACGAGCATGGCGTTGCTTGCTTATCTTGCTGTAATGGTTTTTCTTGCTCCATTACGAGCACTGAGTTCGGGGTGACCAATGTAGCGAACGCAAATACGGTAGGAACACCAGCCGTGTATTATCGCCACAACTCTTGACAAGCGAATGAATCGGCACTGGTTGAGCTTACACACACGCACACACAAGCACGCTCGCTAAACTATCGGTCGTTGATCCCACCGGTAACGCGAGGTCACAATACTGCTTGCGCCAGGCGGGTGGTACCTACACACAATACTCTGTCTCTGTCGACACGTGATCCATAGTTTTCCACTCAGCAGATGTAATGTTAACTGTTATCTGAATGTGAACAAACATACAAACACTCCTAGAGAAACATCCGAAAAGCGTACCGGAGATAAACGTCAATGCGGAATAGCCAATATATGCCTTATGCAACCCTGCATCAGTCACGTGAATGAGAAATAAGGCCTACTGCATCATTTCTGTATATTTATATATGTAAACTCATTTACATAACCTTCGATATATGTGATTTGTTGTGTTATACAGGCATTATTTTTGACGAATGAGTAGAATAGGCATTTGTCTGGAAACCCCCCTAAAATAGGCAAATATAGGCATTTGCCTGAACATCCGGTTTTTAATCATTCCAATAGGGTACGACCATGCGAAAATGCAGTATCAAGCAGCCCCTAGGTCTCCTAGCAGCTTACTGTATTTTTTTTTGCAATACTTGATGATAAATTCTAAAATCATGCGAGAGGTATAAGGGCCCCTCAACACTTTCAAACCCCGGACGGGGGGCGGGGCGTTTGCTATGGCTCTGTCGAGCAATGCAAAACTATTGGTCGAATATCAATTAATATGCCAGCATGATCCTGACTCATCCAGTAGCGTAAACAATCATAGCGTTCACGATAAGCTGAGAAAATACAGGATTATTGCTATTGATATTATATGATCTCACCTTGAAGGGCCTTTTCGTTCGTGGAACCATCGGATTCTATCAACATTTCACACGCAACATCTCATAGTGAGGCCGGTGCACCCCAAAAATTCAATATACAACAACAACATCTCATAGTGAATAGGCCCAAATGTGGCACTATCAAAATAGTATGATATAACTAAAACAATAACTCCAAATATATGTTCATATTGATACATGATATCATTTATGACGTTTTAGGAATATTTTATTAAAAAAACATGGTGTATACTGTTGATAAGTTCCAAATGAGCGCTCACCTGGCAGTCCTGGGTTGAAATCACGCCAGTGTCCATGAGAACACTGCATAAGACTCTGGTCGCCTGTATCCTTATTGATTGCAAACACGGAGCCGTGCGGAATTGAGCTCACCTCGAACTGAAGCCTCTCGAATGCACCCGGAGGACTCGAACAACTCTCAGTCGCTAAACACACACGCACACACACATACACGCACACATCACGCACAGTCTTGTGTCAGCTGTGATTGTGTTCGGACGTGTCTCAAGGTGTTTAGTTCATTGAGCCTGAACTTGAACCTGTGCAGTGGCGGATAGCGAAATCGTGTGGTGGTGTTTGTGGTGAAACTGTGTTCGTGTGGTGAAACTGTGTGTGTGTTCGACCGGTTGGCGGTGGAGCCTAGTGCTCCAGCAGACTGGCGTGGAACCTAGTGATTCAGGGGACTATGTGCGGACTGGCCTGTCTTAAGATAAGTCCTGGTATTGCTCACTAGATATTGTTATTGTCAGAGAAGCTACTTTGTAGAAGTATGTCAGGGAAAGGATATAAGCAAAGTCAAAAGAAAGGCGAGAAAGTTGATATAAATGTGGAAAAAAATGCTGCAAGAATTGATGAGATGCAAGTAGAAATTGGTCAATTGAGAGAAAAGATCGACTCGTTGATGACGATAGAGCCAGAGATGGAATGCGTTCGAACGGAGAACAAGAAAATTATGAACGAAAACAAAATGTTGAAGGAGCAGCTCTCTCTGTTGAAGAATGAGAATGCGGAGCTCAGGAAGAGAATGAGCTCCACTGAAGAAAAAAATAAGGAACACTCGGAAGATTTGAATAGAATAAAAAAGGAGCAAACAGGGTGGAAAAATTCTTATGAGGAAAAAGTAGAAGACTTTAAAAAGATAATGCAAGAACAGAAAGAAATGAAAAAGGCAGAAATGGAAAGAACCTGTGTTCAGGTTCTTAATGAAAAGACAAAATTGGTGAAAGATATTGTGGAAAGAGACAGAAATGTCGTTGTATTCGGCATTGAAGAAGAGGTTGTGGCACCCAAAGCTGAAAGAGAAGAAAAGGAAAAGAATAAAGTGAAGCAGCTACTCACTGTAGTAGATGAGCAGGAGAGGGGAGTGGAAAACGATATAGAGGATGTACACATAATCGGTAGATTTCAAGCAGGAAAATCGAGACCGATTAGAATAAAGTACAGATCGAAAACTGTAGCTGATGAAGTGCTGAGAAATACATGGAGGCTGAGAGACAAGACTGAATACCAAAATGTGTGGATCAAGCCTGATTTAAACTGGAATGCGAGGGAAGTGCTAAAGGAAAAAGTAAAAGAGATGAGAGAAAATAACGATCAAAGAACGGAGGAAGAAAAACAGAAATTCCAGTGGAAAATAATGGAAGGAAGAGTAAAAAAATGGTACCACAAGTGATTCGAGCCTCAGAAACAGTTGAAGTAAGGGAGAACAAAGAAATTGGTTGTAAAAATACTGTGCTAATGTACACAAATATTGATGGTTTGTTGTCATGTGCGAATGAATTGAACGACTATTTGATGAAAGAATCGCCAAGCCTAATTGCAATCACTGAAACAAAACTGGTTAAGAGTGTGGATATACATGGATTGATTGACGAGAGGTACAATATATTCAGGAGGGATAGAGGGATTAAATTGGGGGGAGGTGTATTGGTGTTAACTCGTGAGGATATCAAAGTCTGTTTAATACGTACCAGCGTAAAGGCCGAGATAATTACTGTGAGATTTAGTATAGATAATCATGTGAACTATCTGTCAGTAGTGTATGTCCCGCCCAAAAGCGGTGCGTGGGGATCGGAAGAATACGATGAAATGTTACGTTACACTCTCGAAGAGCTTAGTTTAATACTACAGCAGTTCAAAAATATAATAGTTGTTGGTGACTTCAACTGTAAGGAATTAGATTGGAAGAATTGGATTGTAAACGGAACGTCAGACTCATGGGGGTATAAACTTATGAACTTAATGATGAATAACTTCATGAGTCAGTGGGTGGACAAGAACACAAGATATCGTGGAAATGACGAGCCGTCAATGTTGGATCTGGTTTTCACCAGGCAGGTGGATCTTGTCAATGATTTAGTCTATAAAAGCCCAATTGGCAAAAGTGACCATGTTGTTATCGAAACAAGTTTAAACTACAAGGACCAAAACTTAGGCTGAATTTGACTACAGAGGTGTCAAGTGGGATTATGAAAAGGCAAATATGAATCAATTGAAAAATACTTTCAGAATGTTGATTGGGCCCCTCTTCTAAATGATTCGTGTGTACAAGAAAATATTATTTTTTTATAGAAATGTATAACGGTGCCATTATGAAACATGTTCCAACACTAAAAGTTCGTACGAGGAAGAAAAATACGTGGTATAATAGAAGGTGTGAAGAAGCACGAAATATAAAAGAAAAGGCGTGGAACAGGTTACGAAAGCGTAACACCGCTTGTCATTGGCAGCAATTTAAACAAGCGAGAAATGAATACTTGAACATACGAAGAGAGGAGTCAAAAAAATATGAAAAGAACATCGTTGACAGGTGTAAGGACGATCCAAAAATGTTCTACGGCTATGTCAACCGTAAGATGAAAAATTATGCTGGTATAGAGGAGATTAATTTTGATGGTGAGATATACACTGAACCCGAGCAGATGTGTGAAGTGCTAAATAAGAGTTTTCAGACGGTCTTCACAGATGAGAAAATGTTTCATGGCATTGCGAGCGCAGAACCATGCAAGCCAATGGATCGAATCTCTGTCAACCGAAAAGAAATATTGAATAGACTTTCATTATTAAAGACAAGAAAATCAGTTGGCTCGGATAATGTGTCGGGATTTATCCTAAAAGAATGTAGAACTGAACTGATTGAGCCACTGTTTGATATTATACGGACTAGCTTGAAAACAGGTGAGCTGCCACTGCAATGGAAACAGTCAAAAATTGTGCCGATTTACAAGAAAGGAACAAAGAATGATCCGTCCAATTACAGACCAGTTTCTATGACAAGCATTTTGTGCAAATTATGTGAGGGCATTATGAAGGACCGATGGGTGCGCCACCTGGAAGAGGAGGAACTATTGTCAGATTCTCAACACGGATTCAGAGCTAGCAGATCATGTGTTTCGAGTTTGTTGTGCTTTTACAGCAAGATTGTTGATGCAATTCAAGAGCGAGACCAGTGGGCAGATTGTGTTTATCTCGATATGCGTAAAGCGTTCGATAAGGTACCACATATGAGACTCTTATGGAAACTTGAAAATTATGGTGGACTAGAAGGAAAATTATTGGACTGGATGACACATTTTCTCGTAGGAAGAAAGATGAGCACTACAGTGAGAGGAGCGACGTCATCATGGAGAGATGTGAGTAGCGGCGTGCCTCAGGGATCGGTTTTGGGACCCATAATGTTTCTGGTGTATATAAGTGACATGGTGACAGACATCGAAAGCAACATACATCTCTTTGCTGACGACGCCAAAATAATGAGAACCATATCAAGTGCTACAGACTGTGAAATACTACAAGGCGATCGGAAGAAGTTGCATCGATGGAGTTGCGAATGGCTGATGAGTTTCAATGACTCAAAATGTCATGTAATGAAATTTGGAACTAGTCAAAAAAGGCCATTGTTTGAGTATAAGCTGGGAGACTTGGAACTGAAGGAAACTGATCAAGAGAAAGATTTGGGAGTTATAATACAAAATGATTTGTCTCCAGATGCTCATGTGAATGATATATACCGGAAAACATATGCAGCTATAACACGCATGAGATACGTCTTCAGTCACATGGACCAAGATATGATGAGAAATATATTAGTGACAATAATCATACCAAGAATTGAGTATGCTGCTGTTGTATGGTGCCCTCACGAAGTGCGACATATAAGAAAAATTGAAAAATTACAAAGATTGGCGACCAAACTCGTACCGGAGATTCGTGCGCTACCCTATGAGGAAAGGTTGGATGAGATGAATCTACCAACGTTGGAGAGAAGGAGAGAGAGAGGAGACTTAATAAACATCTACAGATTCATGACAGGAATACTGGATTCGAAAGAAATTGGACTAGTGCAGCAAAACCAACGAGGACGAGGCCATAACAAGAAGTTGAGAAAAACGAGATGTAGAAAAGACGTAAAGAAATATAGCTTTCCGTTCCGCTGTGTGAATGAATGGAACAGTTTACACAAGACGATTGTAGAAGTCAATAGTTTATCGCTGTTTAAAGAAAAAATAGACAAATATTGGAAAAAAGACAGGACAGTCCGAGCATAGCTCATATCCTGTAACCCAACTAGGTGAGTACAACTAGGTGAGTACATACACACGGTCATATTCAATGATATTCCGCAATCGATCACATTTTGTTTATTAAATTCCCCTATCAATATGTTAATATGTTATTCTCCAGTGCTCCCCAAGGCTCCGTCTGAACCTTTCGAATTATATATTCCATCTTTCTGTACGTTTCTTGTAATTAAGGGAAGGTGGGGTACTGTGGAACAGTCATGATTCCTCAAGTATCTGACAACTCTGGACGTGGTCCTTCATGTACTGTATCCTCACGAGGCGGTGCCTCTACTACAGCTAAGGGAAGAGGTTGTGCTGCTTGTGGTCACCTGTGCTGACCTTCATTGGTTTTAAAGAGGTATGAACAATCTGTTTGCTGTAAGCTTGTACAACTCTCTATATCTTGTGTATTGATCAGGTGGATAATCTATACATAGTGTAAGTACAGCACCTAGATGTGTTTACCATGAAACGCTTGTATAGCCATTTGCTTCCATGGGTGTTGTCAAATGTAGCATTAACTCGAAAAAGTACACATGGGACACAATGGGACAACTAAAATGGGACACAGAGGGACAGTAGTGCAAGTATGCAAATTTCATTTCTTACATCCTTCTTTATGCAATGTGTATATTACAATTATATTATTATTTTTATGGACCTTAGTTATTATAATATGATGTATATTGTGTAATTTTGTGTTTAGCTTATACACTAAATATCGTACATATATAGGCCTAACCATTGTAAATTTGATGCAAGCTATGATGGACTTGTACCATGAATATTGATATTATATGTGGCCTAGTGTATAGCCTATATTGCATATGTGGGTCTCCTAACAAAGATGATGAAAGACACTCTGATTTCGCTCCAAGTGCATTTACAAATCGTCCATGCCCAGAAGCTATATATATATATATATATATATATATATATATATATATATATATATATATATATATATATATATATATATATATATAAGTCCAGTATCAGGACCATATCTTGAACATGAATCTATGAACCCAGTACCATCTCACAAAAGTGAAAGTTCAATATCGGATATTGAGGAATTTCATTTTCAGTCTCCTGAGGAAATTCTAGGATATCCTTAAGCTGCACCAAGGTAAGAGACAGGAAGAAGCCGAAAGAGAGGTCGAAGCATGATTGCTACTGACATTTTTGAGAAGGCATTACTTTCTCATTGTAGGCCTCAAGTTCACCTCCAATATAAGTAGGGAAATCAAACAAGACTGTTGCTAGCAAACCAAGACCCAGAAAGTTAGTCTGGGAAGAGGAATCGTCATCTGGAGAAGAATTATATTTATCAGATCATTCGCCAGACAACTTTGAAGAAGACGGCAACAATGAACATCAAGATCTCTCATCATTGGAAGGAGAACACAATGATTACATACTGACAGAGTTTGACACTACAAGAAGTATTATGTGGATCTCTTAACAAAGGATGGGGACTGAATATGATGAAGGGGACTATGAAGTGCCGTATCTTCGGAAGAAGCTGGAAACGACAGAATTGTTCTTCCATATGTTCATGATGCGGCTTCAATCAAGCTTGACGACATTAAAGCCATCCTTCCAAAACCAGTCACATGTGGTACTACTAAGAGACAAAGTGCATTCCTTAAATTTGCATTCAATTTTGATTTCGTAAATGTAAACTAGTCATGTCCCAGTGTGCCCCAGTGGCCGGGTCCCAGTGCCCCAGTCCGGGGTACAGTGGGACAAACAATTTTTTCTGTTTGTATGAAATATAACATTTTACGGAAAGTAACCATTTTCTTTTGCATATGCGAATTGAAGATAAATGATGATAGTTTCTCTTCAGTGTTTAAATTTTGTTACAAGTTTTCAAATAAAGTAACTATGATGTCTTACTTTTTTCTGTCTCACTGTGCCCCACCTTCCTCTACTGTGGTGTAATCGTGTGTAGTGAGAGAGAGAGTGTGTGTGTGAAAGATTGTGAGTGCGTGAACGTGTTAGTGTGTCTATGTGTGATCGTGTATAGTTGAATTGTATATTGCGTGCGAGAGTGTGTGAGCGAGTGTGTCTAGTTGTTTCGGTGTGTGTGTGTGTGTGTGTGTGTGTGTGTATGCGTTTGTGAATTGTCCATGCCCCGCAGCGGCGAGTGAATGACCGGCTCGCCGCTGATTAGTTGTGGCGGTGTGCGTGAGGACTGTGCGTGTGTGTGTGTGTCCGTGTGTGCTCCCGTGTGACACGGTGTGAGCGGAGAGTCGTGTTTGTGGTGCGATCGGAGTGTGACGTCTTGTAGGCGCGCGTGGGGCAGTGATGCCCACGCGCGCCTGTCTGTAATATATTTTAGTCTCTTCTGGTTTTGTTACATCTACTCAAGAGATCCTCACGTTAACGTTGATTACACTAGCGATGTCTTTCTTATGCAGCCATTGTGTATTATTTTTATTTTACACATACTTCTCCACATGTTGTTTTCAGTGCATGTAGCAATAACCATTAAAATAATATAAAAGAAATGAAAAATCCATCGTCAATTATTAATAATATACATATATATATTTTCGCATATTGGCAGTCATGAATGAAAGGGACGAACCAGCGAACCATTGCCACAATCAGCTTGGATGATAAATAATAAAGTTGAGTATAATTATAATAATGTGATGACAAAAAAAATATAAATTGATCTCATAAAGAAAAAACGGATTGTAAAATACAAATGAAGACCAATCAGTTGCAACGCTCAATTGCAGCCGCCCACGCTCTTCTGTCGCTAGCTAAATGCCAGGCTGCTGCAATGCACATCTGGAGAAGACAGCAGTCATCGGCCAGCTGTCTGGTGTACATACCCCTGATCGCGCCTCCTCGTCTGTGCGGATCTGATGTCTGGTTTTTAGGGTGTAGTACACGGGCCAGCGGTGTGGAGGGACGCCGTGCTATATGTCCGAACAGATGAAGTCTTTTGAGGCGCAACAATTTGCAGACAGGGTGACACTCAGCTACTTCGTATAAACTAGTGTTATCGATCACATTTGTATATCTTATTCCAAGAGCGTATCTAAGAAGTGATCTATGGATTGCGTCAACTTCCGAAGACAATAAGTGAGTCAACGTCCACGACTGTCCACCATGCAACAGCACCGACTCTACACAAGCTTTGAAAAGCTGGACATTGCAGCGCATTGAAGTGTTGCTCACCCAGACGTTGTTGAGTCGACGCGCAGCTGTCCAGGCAAGGCGGCGCCTGTGTTTGAATGCCGCTCTGCTGTTCATGAGGAATGACCCCATGTATTTAAAGTCGTCACAAACTGGTAGTGTCACTCCAGTAGAGGTTCTTAACGGAACCTGTTCAACACCTACGAATATCACCTCTGACTTTGCGAAATTCAACCTTAGACCTATTGTTTCTGACACTTGCTCAGAGTGACGCATCGCGGCACTACTGTAAACATTGCTGCAGCTGTAAACATTGCAGTACGACTGTAAACATCCCCTGTACGACTGTAAACATTGCTGCAAAGTGTCGCTGTATGCTGTGCAAAAGTTCAGGGATGCTCTCAGTCGCAATGAATGAAAGTTTTTTCTCTCGGCGTCCCGACAGTCTATCAACGCATCTCCATATTTCGGCTCCATGACCGCGCTGTGATGACG
The DNA here is from genome assembly GCA_916048095.2 of Sacculina carcini. Taxonomy (NCBI): domain Eukaryota; kingdom Metazoa; phylum Arthropoda; class Thecostraca; family Sacculinidae; genus Sacculina; species Sacculina carcini. The sequence goes on from OU696585.1 coordinate 5,677,410, forward strand.
GTTCATTTATTTGGTGATTTATTCGACCAGTTCCTGTCTGCGCTGATCATGCATTCGTTAGAGGGCCAACTCGTGCTGTTCTTTTGTGGCATAGGTAGTACAAATCAGGCGTTGCCGCAACCCTGCCAATTGGATGTCATCCGTCCATAGACAATCTGCTGGCGATTTTCAGCGCCGAGGAAACACATTTTAGCAGTGTCATGGATGCTTTCCATCAGTGAATTGTAACTGCCATTCCCTCTTTGACATCTGTTCACAACCATTCCGATGAATCTTCTACGGGCCGCCGGAACTCCGAGTTCTTTCCAGTCAGGTTGTGTTCGCCTGGCCGATGTTCGCTTAAACTTCCACGGACAAACATTTAACTTACAGATCAGCATCGCATGATCTGACACCACACATGTGGGCCTCAGTGAGCTATGCGCTTTACTAGGCGCCTCCATCTGCTCTGAATGAATATGTAATCCTATCTGGTTCTTCTGCTGCTTAGTCCGTAGAACCTGATAAGTCTTTTTTGAGGCTGGGGCATGTAACCGCTGATTGTGCTCAACTCGTTACTTGCAACAAAACCTTCCACTGCATCTGTGTGAGGCGAGGATGATTGCCTGTGACCGTGACTATTTTTCGTGCATGCTTTGAGGTCGGCGTTGAAGTCGCCCATAACACACACAACATCCCTGCGTGGGCACGCTGATAAGAAGGCCGATGTGACATCAATGCAGTCCTCAGTCACATCCAATGAAGGAGCACATGATGTGGGCATGTAACAATTGATCACGCGCATTTTGTTTTGATGCACTATGAACGTGTCTACCATAACTCTTGAGTCAAGTCTTTTAAATTTCAGTACAAGTTTCTGAGTGAGCGGCGACAACAGAAGTCCAACACCACCGTGGCCTGAAACCGTTGCTGACGTCAACCACAGCGACCAGTCAGCACCCAAGCTCAGGGATATCACCTGTGTGTCGTCGTCCATCACGCGTCTGTGCTCCTGCACTGCAATGAGATCCAGGCGGAAATTAAGAGCCAGGCGGGCGAGCTGGCTGATTCTTCTATCATCTTTTAAAGTCATACTATTGAATGTGGCAATGGTGATTGCGGGAGCCGATGTTTTAGCTTCACAGTCCCGGAGTGCAGTCCGTGGATCCTATGTACAATCTGCCGATACAGGCGGAAATCTCGGTCGACGAGCATGTGGACGTGATTTCTTGCCTCAATGTGTACCAAAGGGGCAAGTTAAACGGCACATATTCAAGTTCAGTGTCGACGTACATTGTCGTTGACTCGCATGAGCACAACACTCACAGCCACGCTTACACATGCACTTCCACTCATCCACGTATATTCACGACCTTGAGATCACTGCGCAGGTTTCGGCTGATCGCACGGAGCATAGGGCACGCCAGTGCGTGTTTACGGCACGGCTGCGCACAAGACACTGTAATGGTGCAAATACTAACTAGCCAAATATTCACAAAAAGTTGATAAAAAAATAGATTAAGCAAATTTTTCGTTTCGCGGGTTCCTTATCGGATAAGAGCACGTTTTTTGCGCAGTTTTAGCCGAGAAAATCATTTCATTCAAAATCGCCCGACATACAACAAAACTATTGAATAATTGAATATGTTTATTGAATCATATTTATTGTTGTTGTTGTTTATTGAATCATATTTATTGTTGTTGTTGCTTATTGAATCATATTCATTTGTGTTGTTGTTACTTATTGAATCATATTTATATTTATTGTTGGATGTATCTTATTGAATCATATTTATTGTTCTTGATTGTTATTTATTATTATTTATTAATATTTATTCTTATTTATTGATGGCTGTTATTTACTGATTCACATATTTATTGTTGATTGTTTTTATTTATTGAGGAACGTGGGCGGAGTGACATTATGAATTGTTATCGGATTATGGTTTATTATTTATTGTTTTTTTTTCCAACTCTCTTTCTAGACTTTTTTCTTTTCGAACTCTCTTTTTCTCTGAATCTTTTGGGCGCTTCCGGTACATGGGGCCACCTTGGGGTGGTAATAGTGCTTGCACTCTTCCCATGTTACTGGATTTGCCTGTAATTAATAATAATAATAATAACTCACGGAAAAAACACACTTTTCCTGCCTCTACAGCACCAGGGATGACACTTTTGAATGCACCGACGAACACCAAATGACGTGCACACTCTAAAATAATGTGGAGCAAAAAAACCTAGAAAACTCTTAAAATTACCCTGAAAACTGTCAAATATTTAGGAGCACAAAAATGAAAATCCACTCGCTAACACAGCCGAAACAACAATAATATACATGAACAATGTGATGTGTGAGAAAGATTAAGGATGAGGAAATATGCATATATGCACAAACACAAACACACACACCCAAGTATACACAGTATACACATGTATACATACATCGAGCATATATATAGAAACTATGTTATATAGCAAATACAGTGTGCGTGCAAAAATGATATCAAACTAATATGGGTCGATTAAAAGCGTAGGCAGTTCAGCACCGAAAATCGGTTCCTATATAGTTCTATATCGGCAGTTCTATATACCTCTGATATATAGTCCTGAATAACTGTTCAACCCCTTTCCCAACTGTTTTCCCCCTGCGGTAGGGGGGTTAGAATTATGCCGCCGTAGCTGCCGCGTGTCGTAAAAGGCGACTAAAGGCAGACATGTCTGGTCAGGTATCGGCCTGCTACTGGTAACATGTAACCCGGTACAACCAGCCGCATGGTCGGAATGACGGCAACTAATCCGGCACCCAACTGGCCTATGCCAGTGAGGAGGGTGGCCAGACATACAAGACCAACAAGACAGACAAACAAGACCTGTCAAAGCGCGGATGAGCTGGTTAGCAGCCAACGGCCATCTGGAAGCCCTCCCCCCGTCGGATCGGCAAACAGGATCCTGGCCGCTGAGTGTCACGTCAACCGGGGTATAGTGGTGGCGTGACGCAACACTCGTCTTTGACCTGCGCGTCGAACCCCGACGGGGCCGCTGTTTGGCTCCTCGACAGTGGAGAGAATGGTCCGACGCCGGCACGGGCGGAGTTCGCAGCGAGCTCAGGGGTATTCTGTGCCCGTACAGCGCGCACCTCCACTGGCGTGGTATCCCATGCTGGCTCTACCCGACCCCCCAGTAGGGCCCCGTGCAGAGGTGGGTGGTTGTGAGCGCAGAGACAATAAACAGATATATACTTTCCTAATCTTCCACCACCACACCAAATGGTCTTCCATCTGGCGATCGGCCACGGCCGCCGAAAGGTGGCCGTACTCTGAGAAACGACCAGGACGACAGTTGTGTTCCCACTCCCATGGTGTTGGTGTATGCCAGCACCGATGAGAAGACGAAGCTTTCATGGTTGAACCCGTTCCGTCGTTTGGATGGATTCAGGAACATCGGAGACGTGCCTGCCGAAACCAGCCGGCAGAGAGATGGATCGTTGAAGGTGAAATACGGCACTGAGATGGCAGCAGCCCGCGCGATGAAGGCAGCCATGTTGCATCATCGCTTGGGTACGGATAAAAAGTAGCGTTGGGTGGTCACCCCCATCTCGGTGTATGCGCACTCGACATTGAACCACGCCAGAGGTGTCCTGTTCTGTTGTGCGCTGGAGGGTGTCGATGAAGAGGATATTTGCAACGGACTGGCATCACAGGGTGTCATCCGCGTGGAGCGCATCGTCCGACGGCGTGATGGTAGCGAGATGCCAACGCACTCGTTTTTCCTCACGTTTAACGGTGTTGATCTGCCGGATGACATCAAGGTCGGTGACATCCGCCAGCGTATCCGAGTCCGCCCCTACGTGCCTAACCCGATGCGGTGCTACAGGCGCCAACGTTCCGGACATACGAGCTCCCGCTGTAATCGTGCAGAGATCTGTGGACGCTGCTCATCCGAACGGCACACCGCTGCTGATTGCGACAATGAGTTTTTCTGCGTCAATTGCAGGAGCAGCGATCATGCGTCCTCGTCGCGTGACTGCCCGGAATGGCTCAAAGAAAAGGAGATTCTTGCCATTTGCGCTGCCCAGCGCTGCAGTTTCGGTGAGGCGCGTGCTGTATATCGCAGCTCGCATCCATCAGGCCCGTCCTATGTCGGCGTAGTCACGAAGTCGGCTCAGCCTCCACAGTCTGTCGACTCTTTTCTTGAGAAGCTTACTGTTGGAGACTTCTTGAAGCTGGCGGGACGAATGGGCTTGAAGCTGGTTGTACCTGAGGCTGACAAACTTGAGAATGAACCAACACCGGTTGATCGGCGGTCTGAGGGGACTGCCGTGCCGCGGTCGCCAACGGCCGCACCCTAGCGGTCCCAGGCGTTCGCAACCCAGCGGCCCAAGGCGGCCGCTCCCCAGCAGCCTGAAAAGGCTGCTGAGCGGCGACCTCAGCGGGTCGCCGATCGGCCGGTCAACCGGCCGATGGATCGCGCTGGCAAATCGGCAGCGATGCCGGTTAGTCAGGGCGACAAAAAACCGGCCGCTCAGCAGGCTTCCAAGCCAGCAGAGCGGTCGTCTACGAACCGGAGGAAATCCGGAGACTGGACGGTGGTTCAGCACAAGAGCCGCCGTTCGGTCAAGTCAGCCTCGCCGAGGAGTGACCGGCGAGCATCTCCCGGTCACAAAGCGAGCGCGGCCCCCGCATCTCCGCGCTCGGCGGTTGATAGCACACCGCCTTCCGCACACGACGGAGTGACTCCCACCACTGCCATGGAGGTGGAGAGTTCCTCTAAGCGGAAGCTCTCGGCCTCTCCAAGTGGGTCCCCACCTGACGCGGAGAGAGGACGATCAGCCAAGCGATGCGATTAGGTACCTGTGCTACCTGATTGTTAGTGTATATGTGCCTTTTTAACGGGAGTATTTATATGTATTTTATTCTATTATATTTATTTTTATGTCCATTTTACAATGAAATATTAGATGTATTAGACCGAATTTTAATGATTTACTGCATATTTTACACTACCGACAACCATCGATTTTAGCAATACAGGAGACTAAGCTTTTAACTTCTTCGTATTTTAGTATTCAGGATTTTAATGTTTTTAGATATGATAATCCCAGCTCGACTATAGCCCATGGCGGCGTTATGCTGGCTGTTCGTACCATTGTACCCTGTCGCCGCCTGCATATTCAGTCAGATTTGCAGGTGGTTGCGGTTCGGTGCTGGCTCGGTGGTAGGGAGGTGAGGGTGTGCTAATTGTACCTGCCGCCTGGTCGCCCGTTCCCAAGGGCTGATGTCGAGTTTTTAATCAGTTCACTCTCACCCCCTCTTTATGTGTTAGGCGATTTTAATGCTCACATCCCTTTTTGTGGTTGTAATGCATATTGTAGCCGTGATTTTATTATGGAGGATATTTTAACTGTATTAGACATAGGTATTTTAAACACCTGCACATATACGCATTGTACCATGCCATCGGGAAGCGTGTCCGCTCTGGACCTCAGTCTGTGCAGTCCCAGACTGCAGGCATCCACGAGC